>VZDJ01006585.1:10749878-10765376 GCA_008694505.1 Cyanoderma ruficeps | reverse complement strand
GAGAAGGAAAAAAAGAAAGCAAAGCGTCTCCTCCTCCTGCTAGCTATGCTAACTAACTAACTACTGAAAAAAACTCTCTGTGTGTGCTGAATCCAATTCTCAAGGCCAGCCAGCAGAAGACAGTTTCTAAAAACAAACTGCGTACCTCTCCCCTCCCCCAGCTCCCAGGCCCAACCAGACGATTGGGATACAAACATCCTGTCACCCCAGGACAAGGAGCAAGTTCATGGGAACATCATGAGGTTCAACAAGGCAAACTGCAAGGTTCTACACCTGATTCAGGGAAACTCCACATACCAATTCAGGCTGGGGAATGAATGGATTAAGAGCAGCCCTGAGAAAAATGATGTGAGGGTACTGGTCATTGAAAAGCTGGACATGAGCTGGCCATGTGCCCTTGAGCCCAGAAAGTTAACTGTATTCTGGGCTGCATCAAAAAATCTGGCCATCAGATTAATGGAGGTGACTCTGCCCTTTTACTTCATTCTCATGAGATTCCAAATAGAGTATTGCATCCAGCTCTGGGAACCTGAGCATTACAAGGACTGATAGAGAGGGCCCAGAGGAAGTCCCTGAAGATGATTGGAGGACTGTAGCATTTCTTCCAGGTGTAAAAGGTGAGGCAGTTGTGGTTGTTTACCCTGGAGAAGAGAAAGCTCCAAGGAGACCTTGCTGACGCCTTTTTATACTTAAAGAGTTCTTTTAAGAAAGATGGGACAAACTTGGTAGCAGGACCTGTTGAAACTAGACAAGAGGAAATGATTTTAAACAAAAAGTGGCTCAATTTTGTTTAGATATGAGGAAGAGCTTTTTTATAAATATGGTGAGAAACTGGAACAGGTTGTGCAGAGAAGTTGTGGATTTCCTGGAAATATTTGAGGTCATATGGGACGGGGTTCTGAGCACCTTAATCAAGTGGAAGATGTTACTGCCCATTTCAGAGAGGTTGAAAAAGTTTAAACGTTCCTTCCACACAAAACTTTTCTGTGGTTCTATAATTCTATTGTATATCTATCTGTTAACTCCACTTTTCCATGCCCAGGTTTTATTGCCAATGAGTGAAAATTAACAGAAGAATGACTAAATTCTTCATTTTATACACAAAACAGTTCAAACAAATAAACAAAAAAAAAGTTATAGCATTCCAATCAAGGAGTAGGAGCCTCGCTTATCTTTCTCCACTGATTTCAGAGATGTAGCATGTAGGATATGCTCCAAATTCAGGGAGGATATTAGGCATCTAGAAACTAGGAATTACAGACTAAGACATTAAATATAAAATCATGCATAAATTTTGAGCAGAGAAACTGATTCCTAAAATTATATTTGACATTTCATGTTGATTTTCTAATTTTTTTCCCCTCTGGAACCACTGTTGTTCTTGATCTTAAAAAAAAAAAAATGATTAAACTTTATAGAAAATGCAATGAACAGTTAGATTTTTAATTTTTTTGTTATTGTTTAGAATGAGACTCGTTAGTATGTAGCTAATGGTGATGAAAAGAAATAATTTTACAGTGAAGAAAACAATGTATTATATGATCAGCATCCAAATTTTACAGAAAATGTTTTTCTGACCTTGAGAAATAACAAAATTTGTTGTTATTAAGCTGCTGGCAGAAATATTTGCATGGCAGCTTGTATTTTGCTGTTCTTGGAGAACGATTTGGAACTCAGCATATATGTCCTTTTTCTACTTAACCGACAATTAGCAGGTTAAAGAAGCTGTAATCTTATTTGTAAATCTTATTCAGTAAATGATATCACAGTACTCTTGTCGCAATATGCAGGGTGAAACAGGGTGAAAATGTGATTCAAGTTCTGCTCAATTTTTCCCATAAAGCAACATATCAGAAAATTCTCTCTTCTTATATTATAAATGAACTTGCTCATCTAATAGCACTCATTCTTGCACATTTATTGATATAGTAAAGAAAAATACTGTGTTATCAATAGTAATGTGACCTCACTGTGGGTCTTTTCTTTTTTTTTTGTTTTTTGTGTATTTTATGAATTCTTAAGTTCTTTAATTGTTCAGTAGTTTAAATAACACACCTAAATATGATTATTTAAAAAACTGAAATATAAAGGCTTCATTAATCAGTTTTGCAATCTACACTTATTGTTTCTTTTCTCTTTCTCTTCTGCTTTCTTTTTCTTTCCTGTTTGTGATTAATTTTGAATACTGTCTTGGTTTGTAAACACAGGTGTCTGCCAGGGAAAGCTGGAGCTTCTGTTGGAATGGAAAATGCAAAGCCCTCCCTCCAAATCACTATAATTTTGCAATTAAGAGGGCTTTCAAACAAAGATATGGGAATAGGAATGACACTTTTTTACTAGGAATATTAAAAATACAAACACAGTAGTCCAGAAAACAAACAAACAAACAAAACCAAACAAGAAAAAAATCCTAGAAACACTGACAGAGTCAGAATACGACCTGACACCCTGTTGGTCAGGGTGTTGGACACCGACCAAGTAAGTCCTCCTGGAGTGACAGATGTGGTCCTGATGGAGCAGAGATGATCCTATGGAAGGGTGTAGTCTCCTGAAGGTCCAGTGGTGATGAGATGAGTCCTGTCTTCCTCCAGGAAATCCAGTAGAAAACAGGCTGCCCTGGTGTTTCTGACTCTGTTTTTATCTAGGCAGGAATGGTTGGCTCCTCCCACTGGGTGGAACATCTCACAATGGGATGATGTAATTTTATCAGTCATGTGGTGAGCCTTAATAGCCCATTAATAGAAGATATCTCCCGGGGGGGNCAAACAAGAAAAAATCCTAGAAACACTGAGAGAATACGACCTGACACCCTGTTGGTCAGGGTGTTGGACACAGACCAAGTAAGTGACAGATCTGGAGTGACAGATGTGGTCCTGATGGAGCAGAGATGAGCCTATAGAAGGGTGTAGTCTCCTGAAGGTCCAGTGGTGATGAGTCCTGTCTTCCTCCAGGAAATCCAGTGGAAAACAGGTTGCCCTGGTGTTTCTGCCTCTCAGTTTTTATCTAGGCAGGAATGGTTGGCTCCTCCCACTGGATGGAGCATCTCACAATGGGATGATGTAATTTTATCAGTCATGTGGTGAGCCTTAATAGCCCATTAATAGAAGATATCTCCCGGGGGGGAGGGGGGAGGAGGGGGGGCAGGAGCGAGGATGGGTGTGGAAGAGATAAGGAGCATTGTCCTACCTGGCTTTAACAGCTGGCTCATTACCAGAACGCCCCCGCCCCCTCCGCCCTGGAGTTTAGAGAAATGGATTTTACAAGAGATAAAGAAAAAACACCTCCCCAGCTGGTTTCAACAGATGGAAAATAGAATACACATTCTTGGTTACATATTGCAGCCCATGACAAATACCTAAAAATGTCAAGGTAAATCTCATTCTATCTCATCTTTCACGTGAAGAAAATCTGGACATACAGATTAACATTACTGTTCAAAATCCATCTTTTATAAAGATCAGACATTAGTCTCACTTGCCCCGTTGTGCTCTTTCTTCTACAATTCCCTTGATCTGTCCTTCAGGGTCTATGAGAAAACTGAAAACCATTGACTTGGCTTTGGAGGTCCCCCAGATCAGTTCACAGAATTTGGAGGCAAGGTTGTTAAATCAGACCTGATAGACCTAGTGTCACAGCTACATCCAACTGAGCTCCACATCTTCCTGAGATTTACTGGCATCTAAATAACACATGAACAGCATGGTTTATTAGATTACACAAAGCAAATTTCTGTACTTAAGTAATATATCTGGTGCTCTACTCTTTATTGCCAAGTCATTAACTTTTCTCCCTTAGTTTCCCCAGTGAAGCTGAGATAGAGTACTAAGTGCTTAACATTTGTGGAGTACAATAGAACTGACACCAGGCACCCAAATTACACACTGCCTTGCAGTGCAGCTGGTATCTGATGGATTTGATTTACTTTTCTCTTTCTTTCAGTAAGCTAACCATTCATTTTAGAAAATACAAGCCAGGTACAGGTACATCCCTCATTTCTCTGTTCACAAGCAATCTGGTAGAACTGGAAGCTACATTCATGATATTCTCTTTATAAAAGCAACACAGAGTTCTAGTAAGGCTTGCCACATATAAACAAATCAGTGAATTCTTTCCACTGTCAGACTGGCAGAACACACACTGCTGTGACTGTGAAATGGACAGTAAAAGTAAACAATTATTCTTCTTGCCTTCTACAATGTATTCAAACAATTTTTTATAATAATATGCTTAACTGTTAGTGCCCAGTGTATGTAGTCAGATATCTTTTATGGGGTATAATATGTTTCAGATTCTACAATAGTAGGACTATTAATCTTGATGAAGCTATCCTTATTCTTTATCTGGGTAAATCAGAAGAGGATAAGTGTCAAAATACATTGACCTTTCATATAAGAAAATAGTTGGATACCAGGAGGAAAAAGAAAAAAAATTGTCTGACCTTTAAACTTACTGCATTTGTGTGGTTTTGTTGAGTTTTGATTTTGTTTTATTTTGAAAATCAAGTATGAACAATAGCTAGCTGTTTCTAATATCCTCTGACATACTTTTCCATTGGGATTTGACTTCAAAAAAGCTTGTGTCTTTATCCTTAGAGGAATATATGCTTAGGAAACTGTGTCATAAGCCTCAGTCCATTCACTGCTTTACCCATGAGAGTCAGGAACAAATAAAACAAAATCTCCTTTTTCTACTCAGAGAAAACTTTTTTTTTTTTTTTTTAAATTCCTCTTTCCAATGAAAGCAGTTGTGCTCATAAAGATGTCAAAAACTAAGAAGGCTATGCTTTGGCTTTCAGGTGCAGCACTGTTCAGTTTTAGACTCAACATAATACAGCTCCAAAAAAGTAAAGGGATGAGATCTCGTGTTTGAATTATTGAAGGACAGTAATATTAAAAATCTTGAGAACAATGGTGCAATGCAGAAAAATACCAGTATTTGCTTTCTTACACTGAGCTTTTCACTATAAATAAAACATGATTTTCTTCTACAGATAGACCATTCTACAGAACTTAACATACAGAAAAAATGTAGTGACTTTTTTCAAATACCTGATATGGTGTGAACTTTCCCCCATCAGCATCAGCTGATAATTATGAGTTAAGTTCCTTGGTAAGATTTTTAAATAGTAAATGATAAGTACATAAATAGTTTATTTTGAAAATCATTTCAATGATATCTGACAATTTTCAGGACTGATAAGTATAATTTGCAGAATACAGGTTTCTATAATAATATTATCAAAATCCCTTAGATAATATTTCTTCATTTTACAATAATTGTTTTGATGCAAAAAAATTCATTATGTCTTCACAATGTAAATAAAATACTAGAACTACTGAAGCCAGTACCATTACCTGGGCTACAACATTGGTGACTGGGTTTCATCTGTTCTTTATGTGGCTGATCACAATGTTCTGGGCCTGGAAGTTCTAGTTTTCAGTCCACTTCTCTCTTCGTTTGTGAAGTACATATTTTATCAGCTTGTCTGAAGATTTCACAGGAGAAAGTTTCAAAGGTATTGCTGATGTTAACATAAACAACCTTTGCTGTTGTCTCCTCATCAGGATCACTCATCTGATTGTAGAAAGCTCTCAGCTTGATTAAACTTCATTCCTATTTCAAAAATCCATGCCACACAACAACCTTGTCCTTTTCTTATTTTGTAATTGTTTCCAAAGTGATTTGCTTCACCTCTTTCCTAGGGGCTGAGGTGAGAGTCACAGTCATTTAGTTCCCCAGATCCTTCTTCCTGTTCTTTCTCAAGATAACAGTGATATTTTCTTTCTTCTACTTCTCAGCAAGTTGTCCTGATCACCATGAATTTAAAAATACTATGGAAAGTTCCCTCAACATCTTATTGGCTAGTGTTACAATTTAACCTAGCTGGCAGCTAAACACCACTTAGCCATTTAGTCACTCTCACCACAGTGGGATGGGGGAGTGAATTGTATATAAAAGGTAAAACTCGTGGATTGATATGAGGATGATTTTATAGGACAGAAAAGGAAGGGAAATTAATAATAATGAAAAAGGAATACACAAAACAAGTGATGCACAACACAACTGATCAACATCTGTTGACCATTGCTCAGCCAGTTCCTCAGCAGTGGGCCATCAGTTTTGTTGTTCATCATGACCCCTTGCAGCACAGATTATTCCTTTGGCCAGTTTGGATCAACTGTTCTGGCTGTGTTCCCTCACAACTTCTTGTGCACTCCCATCCTCCTTGCTGGCTGGGTAGAAGGAGAAATTGAAAAGTCCTTGACTAAGGGTAAGTGCTGCTTTGCAACAACTAAAACATCAGTGTGTTATCAATATTATTTTTACCCTAAATCCAAAACACAGCGATGTACTAGCTACTAGGAACAAAGTTAACTTTATCCCAGGCAAAATCAGGAAAGCCAGTTCCCTCAGTGCTCGTAGGTTCATCCCACTGGGCCTTGTGGACTTTCATAAGTCAAATTTGTTTAAATGTTCCCCAAGGTCATCCTCCTAAAAAAAAAGGGTAAATCCTCTTTGTTCCAGACCTTCCTTCTGGCTACAGTTACCTGGGATTCCTGAAGACTGGCTTTACCAGTAAAGACTAACTTGAAGAATGCATTGAGTACTTGGTTTTATTACTTTTGTCACTAGGTCTCCTGTCCCATACTGCTGAGGACTCATATTTTTCCTAGTCATTCTTTTTGTATTTATATATGAAAAAAAAAATATATATATACACTTTAGAATCCTTCCTTGTTGACCTCCACGTCTCTCAGCAGATTCAACACCAGATGGCCTTTGGTTTTCTTGAAGTCATCCCCTGTTGTTCATAGTATTTCTGTTCATCCTGGGTCATCTGTCCATGCTTTCATCTCTTGCACATTTTCTTTCTAGATCTGAACTTAATCAAAAGCTCCCTGTTCATCCATATAGGCCTCCTATGGCCCTTGCTTATTAGTTGCTAAGTTGTTGTGCTCCTTATTATAATAATCAATAAAAAGTTCACATTATGTGATTATAGATAATAAGGTTTCAAAGTGGGTTTTTTTCCAAAATAATATAATTTAAACATTTTTAAATTTTTAATAGAGTTATTTTAAGAGTATCTTTTTGTTATATTACTTATTTTACTGCAATGCAGTTTTCTTCAGAGGAAGGAGTATGTTATATGACTAAATCTAAACAGCATTAGATATACGTATGGCTTGAACACTGCCTGAAATTCTTCTGACTAGTGTTCCATCTGGTAAGCAAAGAAGCTGAAGTTAGGATTTAAGCCAATAGAATAATGTACAAATTGTATACTGCTAAAAAGTTCGGTCACCTAAATTTATCTCACTGTAACAGTCAATTTAATTGCACACACAAAAAAATCATAGAATATCCTGAGTTGGAAGGGACCCTGATTGAGTCCAACACCTGGCCCTGTACAGGAAAACCCCAAGAATCATACCACGCGCCTTAGAGTATTGTCTAAATGCTTTCTGAAGATGGTGCCCAGTACTGCATGAGATAGGCTAAGGAGACCTCAGCACGCATGAAAGGCGTTCCAGTATAACTGAGATTAACATAATAATCTCGTGAAATTTGTGTCTTCTCAGCCTGGCAGCCAGAAGGCAGGTGGTGGTCCTCAGACTGCAGTCTTAAAAAATTACATCTACGTATGGTCAAATGACTCAAATACGTTATGCTTCTATGGNAATGACTCAAGTACGTTATGCTTCTATGGGAGGTAGTTTTCTTGTCTCCCATTATAGGCAGTGGTGGTGTAGTCAAGGGAGTCATGGGTCAGAAGGCGTGGTTGTCCTGGCAAGACAACTGCTGCCATTAAATCTGAAGCACCTCCAGTGGTATCCAGCTGCATATACACAGACATCTAATGGCACTTGGAGCAACGTATGACGCCTCTGTCATGCAGACACAGATGACAGCTGTGACATGGCTATGGACGGCCTCTGCTCTTCTGGAGTAAAGACTGAAAGACAGGCAGTATACAGAATCCAACTCACCTGTCCTCAGATGACTAAAGACCAGACTGGCTGTGGAACAAGAGTGACAATGTTCCATTACACTTAAAAGGATGCTAAATAGATGTTGTTTTTTAATAGTCATATCACAACATTTACTCTGCTAACCTACCAGTGTATGACATGCATGGTCCTCATGGATTGGCATCTCATTTTTCCATTCTGTAGAGATGTCTCCGACAAGGTATAGGGTCTCACATGACGGTATATATTTGTGTCTACATGAAATTTGGACTCCAATTTGGAATCACCCTGTATTCACAAAACCTTTTTGTTGGGTTGGAAATCTATGGAACTAAGAGGAGTAGAATTAAGTGCCAATATTTTTGATGCTTCTGTAAGCAGAAGAGAATGCTGCTGTTACTCCCAGACCTTGTGAAAATATTTTCCTTAATTAAAATGAGAAGCACTCTGAAAAACAACATTGACAGGACTAGCTAACAGTAATTTTTTTTCCTTTAAAATGAAAATGTGCTGCTAAGCCTGGTCACCTATTAGCTTTTCAATAAATTTACTGTCTGGAGGTGAATTCAAATACCTATGTTTATATACAAAAAATAATAAATTAAACTTTGTGACCCACTGAATGTTCATCAGGAGTAAATGACATATCTAGCAAAGAAATGAAGGCTTCAGACATTCCTTTTCCTTTGCTAGAATTAAGCTGCAACAATACCCTTAGGAAAATGTATAATAATTGTTGTGTTTCATCCTGCCTTCTTCTAAGCAGAATTATAAATGTATAATAAATTATTTAGACTGGTGTTACAGTTTTTTAGGTAACAACTTCCAGAGGAAATTTAAACCAGCTCCGAGAACCAGAAAAAAAGTTTGCTGATGTGTTCAGCCTTAAGGAAGCACTGTTTTAGCCCTTCAGATAAAGATCAAAGATGAAATGGACAGATGAGGATTTTGTCACAAAAATTGCAGATGATAGCCTTCTTACAGAAAACCAGAAGTAAAAGCATTCTCCTTTCATGCATAATTATTAACATAGTCCCTGTCCCTCTTACTATTTTTGTAAATAGTATTTGAGTGCAACTTGATTTTAATTCAAATGAGTATTTTCTTTGTTTTCTAATTTATCTGCTAAACATACTGAAAACATGTCTATACAGTAGGTTATACATAAAAATCTAAGCTTGTTTATTATTTTTAAGGCCAGATATAATGAATTCCATCATCTTGTTTACCATCCTGAATGCCACAAATTTAGAATTGTATCCACTATATTCTGTCATGAACTTATTAATATATGGGAGCCATTGGTGAGAGATGGAAATTGACCAGTATTAAGTAATACACTATAAAATGAAAACAAGTTTTCAGTTTCTACATAAGTCAAACAAGATATGAACAACACTTTTAACAGAACATAGGTTTTCAACATGATTGCAATCTGCCTTGGAGATCAAAAGTTAATTCCAATTAAGCAAAGAGCACATCTTGAGTTTTAGAACCTGGTCTGTTGTCAATTTCTGATATTTCTTTAATAATTTAATCAAGTAAAATTATTTACATGATTAATTGCAATGCTTTGAAGAATTCACTAGGCATATAATTTTACTACAATAAAAAAAAAATAAGGTTTTTGAAAGACACAGGAAAAAATAAGGAAGATCTACAGGGAAGAAATGACATTAATCCATGGCTGCTTTGGAGGCTACATTAGGAGGTTGACTCTGGGAAAATGTTAATTGGAAAACCTTGCAATGTGGTTGCTTTCTACAGAAACTTTCCAAAACAGCTGCAAGTAATCACCAAAATGTTAGCTTTCTTTGAGATTTCTGTGCTCTGCTTACTGGGTCTGGGATACATGTGCTGTGTTACNAACAACCAAAAAAAAAAAAGCACTGGATAATATTAAATTGCTGAGAAGGCTGCAGGTGAAATCCTGTCATTTTGAAGTCAGTGGAGCCAGGATTTTACCTCATAAATCTATTCAAATTATATTGAAATTGAACTTCCATGGGCTTCTCATGAGACCAGGATGTGAAAATGAAAGTGTAAATCCTATTCTCAAAAGCCTTGTAACAATTAAGCAGCTTTATTTGTGCAGAGAATTATGACAAAGTACAAATTAATAAAATTAAAAAAACAAATTAAGAAATTTAGAAAAATCTGTTCAATAGCTGGTTTCATGATTGCCAAGGTACTTGTTATACTTTGAGTGTTATTGATCTTTAGAAAGTCATGTAGGAAGATTCCCAAGTGCTATAGGGTTTTTAAAACACTTCAGTGATACGTTCTATTTTCCTGGATATATGAGAGTGGTAAGATTTTTAAATGTATTTGAAGTTGTTGATCTTCTTTTGTGTACTTTGGGCAGAAAGCCTATAATATTTCCAGAAGAACAGAATTAGCATGAAAGTCAATGGCCTGAGGCACGAGTATGGAAATTAAAATTTTTCATTAATGAAAAAGGTGACTAATTACATTAGATTTAAAATACAAAAATAAACAAAAAAACAAACCAGGTCAACAGAAGAGTAAGCTGCTACAAGAGTCACAAGAGTCATCTGTGTGCTCCCTGTATTTCATGTTAAGGTGTCAGATGTCAATTTTCTCTGTAATTTAATGTATTTAGTATTTAGTATCTATGGGGTCTGTTGGGAGTGGCTTTTTTATTTATGTGTGATATTCTGGATTTTTTTTTAAAGACACATGCAAGTTAACACAGCTCAACTTGGTTTGGAATACCAGCATTCATATCAAAGTATTTTGTCTTTCTTTCATTATCTCATTTTTATTATTAAAAAATATGAAGGTTTTATTAATGATATCAACTAAATAAATACAATTTAATTCGATATATAGGCAACAAAACATGAAGATGACCAGTGAATAGATATCATAAGTAAAAATGTAGTGTATTAAATGTATGATAAATGAAACTAAAATAAATTCAATATTTTATAATGAGGTAATTATTTATTTAAACTGATCATATATATTGTAGCCAGATGACCTTAACAGAAGAGATATATACAAACCAACTTTTGAATTCAATTTAAGCATTGGTTGCATATACCTAATTGTGTATCATTTGCATCTATTTCTAATGTTCTTGTTACTAAAGAGACAAAAATTGGTCTGGTTGAAGATTAAGTGGTTTTATAAAACTTAAAAAATATAGAAGAAAGGGTGATGATGATTTAACAGGAAGAAGAGAGAAAGTCTATTCTCTTATGCTATTTCCCTCCTGTGATACAATATCTTGTAAATTAAATGTTATTGCGTGGGGGGGGGTCGCAGTGTAGATTTTATTATACATGTGAATGCACATGTATAGCATTTACTTATATTTTTATGGGGTGTATGAAAAACAACAGGTTGGTTTACTTTTGGTGTTTTTTCTTTTGACCCTGCTCAGAATCTGCAGTTCTGTGCCTTTATTTTAATCATCCAGCAATTGCTTGGGAGATCCCTTTTCCTAGTTTTTTTCTTAATGCAAAGAACAAGATTCCTGATATAGAATGAAAATTAAAGGGATAAAAAAAAAAAACTTTAGGGAAATGATGAGAGGGGTATGACATAAGCAAAAGTATTCAATTTTCTATGCGTTGTAGAACAGCTGAATACTTGAACAGTTGAATAGACCCAAAGCTCATAGATAGTCTTTGTATCTCCTAGCAGTACATCTGAGTAAAGACTGGAATATAACATGAAAAATATATTTAAACTGTGTATATGTCTCATCTAGAAACAAATGTTTATGACTAGAGTTTATTTACCAAGTGGAGTCCCATCCTGGTGCCATGCAATTAGTACAGTAATGCAGAGAGCACTTGAGATATATTGCTAATTAATTGTTAATAACCTGCTGGGAACATAACCAAGACAGACAGTAAATTGCAAAGCTAGTTATCAAGAGAGGCGGAGAAAATGATTTAAAGGTTTTAATCATAATTCTGAACAGAGATTTTTTCTTCCTCTCTAACTTCCTCTTTCTATGTAACTTATATAATTTGATCTCATGAAATTTGCGTTCCTAATGCAAATTTCATAATAATGTCATAATATTATGAGTTCTGTAGAGCTCAGCACACTTAAGATTATGATAAGTAATCAAGAGAGAAAATTATGTATACATGTAGATAATCAACAATACACTTAAAGTAGAATTTAGGAAGTCAAAAAGTCTGCCAGAAGGACACTGAAAAATATATTAATAATATAATTAATAGCATTTAAATAATTTATAAATTTATTCAGAAATTTAAGGTTATGGTCAGGATAAAAAATCATTCTTCTCATGAATATGAAGAAGCTACTAAGCCTCAAATTTTGGAACATATTTTATTGATTCAAATGCCATTTATAGAATAATATAATATTTGTAAGGGGCACCAGATCTCTATGACTGGACATAGATGCTTACTTGCAGAAATTCTGTTCATGTAATAAGATGATTACAGCCTTTTGAACATGTCAAATTTCAAAATATAAGAACCAGCTTTATGGAGGTGAAGAAATAATAGAGCTGGCTGGGGACAGATGAAATTTTTATTCTGGTCCTGCCGGATCAGAACAAATAATAAAAACAGGGAAGGGGAGGGGAAGAGAAAAAATGAATGTAAGAAAGTGAGGCAAAGAGGGAAGAGAAGGATCTTTCAAAAGGCACACCCAACTCATGCTGACTGTCAAGTATTTGAAGAAATATTGAAAAGTGGAAATCTTCTTTGAGAAGAGAAATTTTAACTAATCTAGCCCTGCTAAGCATAGAGGGAGACCCTATGACTTTGACTTTGAATGCCTTTTTATCCCCCTTCACATCTATAGTTGAATTAGTTTGAATTGGCCAACATTGGAAACAACCTATGGAGAGGTCTGTGATACTGGGTAAGTGAGAAATGGCCAAAGCAAGGAANTTTTTTGGGGGGGGTGGGTTTTGTTTGTTTTTGTTTTTGTTTTTAATTACCTAGAAAGAAATTAATGTTGAGTAGTATGGGAATAGCTAATTAAGAAATTCAGATAAATGGTATGAGAAAAAACCTGGACACTTAAATGAAAGGAATTTAAGGTTACAAGAATTCAAGGAAGTACTCACTCACTAGAGAGGAGCCAGATAAGAAGAACACTGACCATACAGCCACCAGATTTCACGAAACTGGAGAAAAAGAAGATCCTGGCAAGATCTTATAGCATCGTCCCTGTACCTAAAGGGGGCCTACAAGGGAGTTGGAGAGGGGCATTTAGCAAGGGCATGAAGTGACAGCACAGGGGAGAATGGCTTCCAATTTATAATGAACATTCATAAATACTGTTTTTAAAGAAACAACCAAGTCACACAGGAGGGATAGGAGTTCTTCTCCCAAAATTTGGGCAGTGCTTTCCCTAAATTTGTGTCATATCCACTGTGAAAATCTAGTTTCTTTTTGCCTCCTTGTCCACTGATTATTAATTCTGAAATTCAGTAGTCCAGCATCCACAGGAAAAGAACACATTGTCCTGCTTAGATAACTCCATGACAGGGCATGCAGAAGTTCCACCACGGGCTCATACATCTACAGGGTGTAGGATGCCCATGCTGGATATTCCCCATGACCAGGCACTAATGCTGCTACATCTTCTCTGCAAACTGCTTTTCTAAGTTAGATGCAGAGGACCTCATTAATCACATCACTGAAGGTGAACTCATTTGATTTTCTCCGCATCTTAAAAGCCTTTTGGAGGTTGCTACTGAGGTTCCTGCTACCCTGTGGTCTCTCTCCAGAGTTGTGTTACAAAGAAGTGAAGTTGTTAGCGGCTCATCTGTGTTCTGTTTTGCTGATGATCTTTTATTTCCCCTACACATATCTGATGCATTAGTTCAGCACAGACAGTACGCACCTGACTGCAGCACTTTGCAGTAGGCCTCCTCATAAGGAGAACTCGTGTTCAGCTTTTTATTTTCCAGAGCACACTACAATTATCTAATTAATTCAAGCCAGGCTGATGTCTACAAGGACTCAGTAATTTGATCAGTGTTTCATGCAGATATTAAGCTGTGACCATGTGGCATCTGAATGGTTCTCTGGATGCTTATCTGCTTCTGTCATTTAAGAAACTGCATGATGTCAGGAGGTGAATTCAGTAAAATGCCTATAATTCAGCAGAACAAATACAAAATCATATGTGTATGAATATGCCTTGAATCAAACAGGTGAAACCCAAAGAAATAGTGTTCTAACATACAAATTTTTAGAATTGCCCTTGAAATGTTTCTCTTTCTTCCCTCTTGGGCCCTGTGTGACTATAGTTTCCTTCCATGCACCAGTGAACAACATCCAGTATTCCCACATCTTATGATAAAACAGTGCTGCCCTTCGGCTTTTAATTTGTTTGCATGCACACTTCTGCGTGGAACCTACTACAGTTTATCTGGGCTAATTTTTTCAACATCAGTTTTTTTTTAAAAAAAAAATCCCGTGTGCTTAGTTTTCTAGAAATATCTATTATCTTTAAATAAGTGATGACACTTACTCAAATCCAAACTGACTTAATGTCAGAATATAAGAGAGTTCTGAGAAGACATTTTTCAACCCCTTGAGCTATTTTCTCAACCCCTTTAGCTATTTGCTAAAATAGCTCAAGGGAAGTGAAACAGTCCTAAGTCATTTAGTCTTGAGTAATCCAGAGAGACTGGTGGCTAGAGTTACAGTAGCTGCAGTTAAAGCACTATAGAGTTGCAATCATTATAGAATCATATCTAGCAGTCTCTTGGAAATAATAATGATAAAAAGCATACTGTGACTCTTTGCTGAGATTTAAAAAATAGACAAGAAAATGAAAAAGACATTTTTGGTCTCTTTGGTATAAAAGTGATTACTATTTATAATAGGCAATGATAATCAGTATGCAGTACCTAGAGAAATGAAGTCTCCATATACTTGAGATCTATAGTAGGAAGAAAAAGGAAATTTAGATTAATATTTTTTGGAGTGAATGCTAGACATTAGAACAAACTCATGGGGGAACACACACAAAAAAAACAACCTACTCTTGTCACCTAAGTCATAAAGAAAAGAGAAAATAATTACATTTTTTCTTTAAATAATAATGTAATTTAGAAATAAAAATGTCACTGCTACAAAGAACCAACTACTAGAACTAATCAATGAATAGTTATCAAAACCATGACACATGCAACAAAATGTATGGGATATACCTGGAATAATGATAAAGACGGAAGAGGAGATTTTTTGTCTTTGTCATTCTCTTATTATTTATGGAATGTGTGAAAGAAAAATCAAAAAAATATTTGCTTGCTCTTTTTTTTTCCCCCTCCCATCTCCAATCTTTATTTGGACCAATCACATACACTAGGGTAAATTTTTTATTGTCTCTGTTTCCATTAAACAATGTGAATTTGAGAAAATAAGGATGAAGATTAAAAAAAAAATCTGATAAACTTAAGCAGCTTTTGGATTTTTGTGGGTTTTGTTTTCAGAGACCTAGTTTAAGAAGCCTTTTCCCCTCAACTCTTTCACTATGTGTAAGGGTTGGG
>VZDJ01006585.1:10734544-10749841 GCA_008694505.1 Cyanoderma ruficeps | reverse complement strand
CCCCAACCCCATACAGAAAAAGAGAAAAAAGAATAAAATTTGTTTTGGAAGTGGACACTTTTTATTTTAAAGGGAACATTGAGGGAGAGAACATGCCAGACAATATGATTTTGCTAGCTAGATAAAGTTGTGCCAGAAATTCATTAAGATAATACTTACAATGGGTTTAACATTGACTTTATCACCTTCAAAAGCGGTAAGTGATTTCCAAGGTTGAAATGATTTAATTCCTCTATTGCATTTTAACATGTCCAATATATTTGGCCTAAGTCCAATATGTTTATTGCAAGCTATTTTATTGACTGTTTCCAGATAATTTTCTGATTATTCAAGAAAAGTGAATCAGGAAAAAAAAATAATGAAAAATCCCATTTTTTTTCAAGCCCTGACATCAGTACAGGTGGACACAATGGACCATTTATTTTCACTGTAGCATACTTATAATGATACATAATTCTATATATTATATAATGTAACAGTAGTGTCATAGAATGGGTCGGATTGGAAGGGACTTTAAAGATCATCTAGCTCCAAACTCTGTGCCATGGCCAGGGACACCTTTCATGAGAGCAGCTTGCTCAAAGCCCCATCTGACCTGTCCCTGAATACTTCCAGAGATGGGACACAACTTCTTTGGGCTGTTTCCATACCTCAGCACTCCCACCAAAAATAATTTCTTCCCAATATCTAATCTAAACATACTCTCATGTTGTGGTGTGTTTTGGAGTTTTTCAGTTTCCTATATGTACCTGGTTTTTTTATATTGTTTCACAATGGTTTTTCCCATGTACCCCATGTTTTACCCCATTATGGTTTACCCCGTTTATTGTTATTAATCAATCATCATTTATGTGACACCTGGCTCCTGTCTGTCACTTTGAGACACCACCCTGATGTCTAGAAAATTCTGGTGAGGACTCTGAGTGATTGGCAGGGTCTCGGTTCTCCTTCCCCCTCTGTTCTTGATTTGTTCTATGGGTTGTCATGCAGGTTTGGGGTCACTCCCTTCCCATTCTGGATTGGTTCCAAGCTGTATCCTCCCCACTTCCCCACCTCCATATTTAAGGTGAAAACCTGGGAGTTCAGTGGGCTTTGGTGGGCTGGCTCCTGGGTGAAAGGAAGTCGTGTGTATTTAATAAAACCCAGTTGAAGTTCCCCACCAGAGTTCCATCCCTTTATTTCTCACATTGTTCATGCTTCTGCTGAGGCAAGGACCCACAGCATTGGAACTGTATTCCAGAATACAGGAATACCTTTTTCCATACCTTTTTGCAACACCAGTGCCAGAGCTAGCCAGGAAGTGTGAGCGAAAGCCCGGGGAGAAGCACCGCACCATCTCACTCTCATTCAGTTTAAAGTTACTCCCCCTTGTCCTGTCACTACATGCTCCTGTCTAAAGTCCTCCTCCAGGTTTTTTGTGGGCCCTGTTTAGGTACTGGAAGGCAGTTTCTCTTCTGGAAGCCTTCTCTGTTCCCAGCTGAACAGCCTAACTCTCAGCCCAGCTGTCCTAGGAGAGTTGCTCCATCCCTCTGATCATGTTCATGGCCCTCTTCTGGACTCGCTCCAACAGGCTGATATCTTTGTGTTGTATCCAGAGGTGGATGCAGGTCTCCAGGCAGGGTGTCTCCAGGGCAAAGTAGAGGGAGGGGCAGTTCTCACCTCCCTTGCCCTGCTGACCACACTGCTTTTGATGCAGCTCAGAATAAATTTGGATTTTTGGTCTACAAGTCTGCATTGCTGGGTTATCTTGAACTTCTTGTCAATCAACATTACTAAGTCTTTTTCCTTAGACCAGTTCTCAATTCATTCTTCTCCCAGCCTGCATTTGTGCTTGGGATTGCCTTGATATGTGCGCCTTGAATCAATATGAATAAATTAGTGTCCTTAATGTGACATCCAAAACTATTTGTGTAAAGCAAATAAAATTCAATTTACATTTAAAAATTAGCTATAGTATTGTGTTAATTTCCATTTTATTGGATCCTCAAATTGACACTTTAATAATAATCAAAACCAGGTGATATTTTAAACTAATGCATTTAAAATAAGATGCTTTAGCAAACAGGTTATTCTTTCATACACACACACACACATGCGTACACACACACACACACATGAAATTCCATTCCAAGAAGATGACAGAATTGATCTGTGGAATAATAAGGAATAAAAGAAATTTCTGAAAATAATAATTTATGCCTTTTTTAACTCAGATTTGTTCAACACTATCTGAGCGCTGGAAAACTGAACAAAAGAAAGATATGAACAATTAAGTGGACTCAGCAGAGCAGATTCAATATTCTGAGACTTTTCATTGCATAATGTTTCAGTTACAAAATGGGGGGGGGTTGTTAAAATAATATTAGTAATATCCATAAATAAGTTTTATTTTTATAGTAAACATACAAAAGGATACAGAATACCCTTAGATCCTTTTTTTAATCAACTCAGATTTCAGGAAAGGTCTTTTTCTCCAAATCAGAGTGATTTTATCAGTCATTTTCATTTATTATTCACTTTCAGTGTTCTCCTGTGTTATACTTTCTTGATTCTTATTCTTACAGATGTTTATTGCTTTAATAACCTCACCTTCCTCCTGCTCTCTCTACTGTGTGATGAAAAAGGGTAAATAAATATTAAAATATTTGGGTGTGGACCTCCGATAGTATGTAAAAAAAAGACTAAACCGTAAACCTCTCAATAAAAGGATTGCAAATTCAAAAAATATAATGACACTTTCAACCCCAAAAATGTCTCTAATATTTCCCCTAGAAATCTATTCTACTAGATATAGTAGACAATTCTTTTTTTAAGAAAAGCTTTGTTTTGGATTCGTAATATGATTATTTGTGTTACATATTCTCTTATATTCCATTTTGGTATATTTTTACTACTACTACCATTACTATTACAGACAGAGGAACTTTATGTAAGTGTAGGGACATGTTTCCTTCTTTTTTCAACAGAGAGTATGTATTCTAGACAATGAATGAAGGCTTCTTATTCAATTTTTTCTCTGTTTATCTTTCTACTCTTTGAAGACTTTGGCATGTTCATTTGGCCCCCTAGTGATTATTATCATGTCTTTTTTTCCCTACTGATTTGCTGTTGCCCCTGATTGTTTAGCCCTGGTATTTGCATTACCTATCTCCACTCAGATGCCATCAGCTGGCTTCGAATCTCCCTAAGCAAAATTTAAACATTTTCCTGTCTCTCATAGTGCATTGAGGAACTGATTTTGAAGTCTGATTTTGAAGATTACACTTCCAAGTACTGAACTTCTCAGAGAGTTTGAATGGATTATTGAGAAGCTTCTGCTGTTAGACTGAGCTAGATGGAACCAGCAGAGTAAAACAGAGATTTTCTGAATATCTTAGGCAATAAATGATTACTCAAAATCCAGATGAGACCACAGCTTTATAGTCCTGATTTCACTCATGAAAAAATGTATTTTTTGCTTCATTTTCAGGGTGCTATGAAGGTAATAGAGCTGTTATTTTCCAATATTTTTTTTCTAATTTCATTGCCAGAAGCAAGATTAAATTTTCCCTAATTGGGGTGTGGGGGCATGGGGAAAGTACTCTTACTTTGCATTCTCTAAATGGACTTGTCGGCTTTTGTCCTTTAAGAGACAAATATTGATAGCTGACTCTCTGATTTACACATTTTCTTCTTTAGTACTTATATAAAGTTTTTCAGCAACAAAGATTTCTTTAAGACAATTGTAATGAACGCTTATGTTTTCTCTCTCACACAATGAGCTCTCATAATTGCTGACTGAATATTTAGCTGCTATATTGAATTCCTACAGTGAAAAGGTAAAAGAATGCTTTTTTTCCTTGCTTTGATCTCATAATTGAAAAGAAGCTAAGAGCAGACTAACATGCACCTATTGTCTACAAAAGAAATTATTGAAAGTTAAATCACTTGAAGTGTTTCAAGGAGAAATTTTTCTTGTTTTCCTGTCAAGAGCTTAGATTTGTTTTGATTACTAAGAGCACTCTACTGTGCTGGGTCAGAGGACAAAACCATTGAAATCTGTGTATGATTTGTCATACCTTTTCTTTCTGTTACCAGGAGAAAGCTTCTAAACCTATAAAAATATTTACAAGTGATGCCAGAAGGTCATCTGCTTCAGTTTCTGTCTCAGAAAACATTCACTTTTTCTCTTCCAGTGATAGAAGACTTTTCAAGTTTCCCAGGCAGTTTCACTGCCATTCTAGCCTGATGATTGCCTTTGTTTTCTTCTGAAATTTATCCAATCTGCAATTTATCCTTTCTGCAAGCTGTTGCAGTTCTACATATTATTATTATTATATTTAATTTCTTGCCTTGTTGTGTTTTACCCTTTCATGTCCTATCCTTTTCCCTTGTGGAACAGATAGCAAAATAGACCCTACCTCTTTACAACCTTTTGCATAAGTGAAAACTATTTTCATACTGTCATCCCTTCCTCATGTTCTGCAGACCAATCAAGTCATTCTGCCACAGGTAAAAGGTGCTGCCTGTTAATCTCTTTTGGTGTTCTTTCAGGTGTCTCGTACCTTTCCTGAAGTGAGAAGTTCAACAGAAGGAATACTGATATTGAGTCTGCAGACTCTGAACTTACTTTTCTGAACCTTTTCACAGTATCTTCATTCTTCTGAAAGAGAAATCTCATGACTGCCAGTAGAATAATTTTTGTTAATCTCACCAGAATTTTTTTTCAGAGCATTAAGGAGCATTTCACCTTAACCTCCATTTTTTCATTCCTACATCCAAACACAAGAGAGAATATTTTCCTGCACGCTTTTTCCTTTCATTCACTGCTTTAGCTCTTGCTCCTGTCAGAGTTTTCAAATGTGTTTCTTGTTTGCTCTTCTATCGATGAAATATTCAATCTACCTGGTGATAAAAACACCTTTTGATTTACCCACACCATGTATAAATTTCAGAATGTAAGGCTTCTAATATGCAGCCTTAATATTCATAGGCATTTTCCTGAAAGGTGCTGAATTTTCACACTATGGTTTATTTCTGTTTCAGTATTACTGATGCTCAAAACTGCAGCAGCTACTAAGCCTTTTCAGGATTAAGCCAAGTTGATTTTCCTTAAGAAGGACACAGCTAGTCAGACCTGGTGTGCACTCATAGTTGTGAAATAGTAAAATAATCTTGTTTTTAGTCAAATAACCAGGATAAGACAATGCGATAAATTTTACATAGTTTATGGGCAATGAATTTATGTTTGTAATTTTTCTTATAAAACTTTTTATTATATACCTTTTATTCTTATAATTTTATTTAGCAAAACTTTTTATTTTCTCTCGTTCAAAATCTTTTAATAGCTTCTTTTTATTACTGGTAGAGATTTTAATTGGAATGAAACATTTGGAGTAGCAATTTCCCACTCTCATTTAACTTCAGACTATCTGACCAAACTTACCTTTTCTTAGCTCATGCATAGTTGACATGAGCCAGCTACTGAGGTCCTAACTTCAGCATTGTTGGAAGTATAATGCATTATAAACTAAAAATAATTTCCAGAACAACCCTGAAAATGTTGCCCTTTATTTCTTATTTTGTGCACCTCACCAATATCGAAACCCAAAGCCTGAAAATGACAATTGAACAATGTAGTAATTTTACTCAACATCGTGCTTAACCATTTTTAATGGTTGAGGGTGAGAAAATCAAACGTACAAACTATTTGAAAACAGTCTTCCCTGCATTATTCTACCTTGTACCATTTCAGACTCAGTGGCCACATGCTGAAACAGCACTTTATTTTGCTATATACTGCTTGAAACATGACATTTATTACAAGTTTTGGTAGGAGAAGAAATGGCAGCTGGGTGTATTCAGTTTGCTGCTTATTTCTCAAGGTTACCAGAAGAAGGGCAGCCAACCATTTACATACTTCACTTACAGAACAGCTCATACAATCCATTTCTCAAAGCATTCTGGGAGCCAGAGGTGCATCTCAATTCACTTTGGTAAGATGAAAGAACTGCAGATATTTCTAGAAAATTATTTTCTGTCTCTGACAGAAGCCTTTGATAAGTGCTTTGATATTGGACTGACTAGTAATATGCCACTTTCAGCAGAAGGTCAGGTCTTTTTTTGTTGTTGTTTGAAGAAGCCATGAGGAGTTCAACAGAGAAACTTTTAACTCACTCATGAAAAAGGAGGTCAACTCAGCTATATCATGTCTGAAGAGCAACAGAATTTCAAACCTGATAAATTACTTTTGCAGTCAAAGGCTTAGCTGATTGTAGAGCTATTTCCTATCATATTCTTAAACTGAAGCTGCTCTGCACTCATGTGCTTGCACCAGATGCTACATTTTATCAATAGTCAAATGGAAGAGTTCAGAAGGGGCTCATTCAGGTTGGTAGATGGTAGTAAATGAGCATTGAAGTACAGTATAAAGTTATTCTGAACAATTCAAAAAAGTAGCTCACTTCAAGCACTGGCAATCCAAACATGATGAATATCATCCATTGAGTCTACTTTAATTACCGTACAAAGAACAGCAGTACAACGTGTATTTACCTCCAAAGAAAATACCTACATTCTTCTTTCATGGGATTGAAATATTCTTGTCCCAAAGCTGGAAGAACTTCCAGTAGTGGGGTAATATTACAAAATGCACAACTAAAATGTCTGTCTTGAAACTTCTGTGGGGACAAATTTCTCCATAAGGTGCAATGTACAGATAAACACCCGTTCACAGACTATACGTTAGCACCCAATAAAAGGTGTGCTAGAACATTAAAAAGTGTACTACTGGAGAACATCTTCTTAGTGAACTTGAACTGACACATCTGAAAAGGAATTAAACACAAAATTGCTTTTCACTTGCAAGAAATAAGACACTTCCTCCTTTGTCGATAATTCATGGCTATAGATATTTGAAACAAACAAAAAAAGTGCTGAAACAGATCAATTGTTTCTCTAGACATAATCAACTTTTAAGAAGATTCTTCCCTACTTTTGAATTAAAAATGAAATTGAAATGAAATTTGCATTCAGATTTTGCAAGATTTGTAATGAAATTCTTCTGCAGTCAAGAAAACAGAAAGTTTCAGGAATTAAAATTATATAACCATAAAAAAATCCTTAGTAAGAAATGCTTTAGGTTCTTTCTCTTTGTTATTGTTTAGGAGAAATTTTCTTTAAAATATAGTGGTTATCCTTTTTTTATTAACAAAACTAACCCCAACCAACCAGGAAAGCAGAGTCCATATTTTCGTGGCTGTGGTAAAGAAATAAAAAGAAGCAACAGAGTAATCTGCTATACTCTTCAAGGTTCTAGGCTAAGATTGGCTAATACTTGATTGTTTATACAGTTTGTTATTTAATGAAACTTGCTTTGTTATAGATAGAAGTAGAACTTGAGATGGTATCTAACAATTTTTTTCCAGAATAATGATTATGTTTATATTTAGCAAGTAGATCCCTTATGGAAAGGCAAAGAGCAGATTCCACCAATTTTTGAACAATTTGAACATTTTCAAAGAAAACCTGGAATGCAGAGCAATGAGGAAGTATTAAAGTCAAGTTAAGAATACAGCAATGCAGAGAGATTATCAAAGTAAGGACAGGGGGAGACTAATGTAATGAACTAAGAGAAAAAACCAAAAAAAGTAAAGGCAGCAAATTAAAATTAAACATGAAGCTGATGTGAAAGAATAGTTACCAACCTCTTAATCTAAAATTTGCCTCTTTTCTCACAGGAATTTCTTTGCACCGAGGATGGTGAAGCATTAGAAAAAGTTGCCCGGAGTAGTTGTGGGTAACTCATCCCTGGAAGTGTTCAAGGCCAGGCTGGATGAAGCTCTGAGGAATCTGGTGAAAGATGTCCCTGCCCATGTCAGGGGGCTGGTCCCTCCCAGCCCAAACCATTGAATGATTCTATGATATTCAATGAAAAAGAAATTAATGTGCAAGTAGAGATAATACTAAGTATTGATATCATTTCAATGAAATTCAAACAGACGGGGAAGATTGATCTAGAGAAAGGCAAATAGTTCCCATATTCATTGAGCAACTTTGTTTCTAAAAGTACCAAACCACTAATATGTTTTTTTAAATTTATTTTGACCATTTTTTAAACACATATCTAGAGTTTTTTAGACAAGCTAATTCTATCCTTTGATGTAACAATCCATATTTTGTTTAACAGGACTTCATGATGCTGTAGCTCTACAGCTAGAAAGATATGTAAAAAAAAATTAGTCTTGTGAGAAAATGTAACACCATTTAGAATTTCAGAATTTTGAGTTCTTACAATGCATGCTGCAGGGAATATGTTATGTGAATCTGATATTCTCAGCAACAATTTTATCTTGAATAGAAATACTACATTGGCTATCTATTAATAATTTTTAAAGCAATGAATGGGACTATTGTCATATGCATAATACTGAAATGTGTCTCTGTTGCGACATTTCCCAAACATATTCCCAGAGTTTAACTAGAGCATAAGATTGAATCCTTTTTCTGCATTTCATTTTTAATTTCCTTCAGCTAATTTTTGTTTGTTTGTTTGTTTGTTTTTAAGAACAGAAGATGTTTAAATCTCAAAAAAACATGTGGTTGGACTTCTGATGAGACAAGGAATGATAGTATAATCTTTCAAGGAAGTTATTTAGATGTCAGGGAAGTGTCTCAATCAGTTTTGCAAAGCTAAATCACCAAGCGTGGATTGGAGTTTAGGCATTATTGCCTAGAAACCAAGTGATCACAACCCTTAGAAATGGGCAAAAAACAATTGTTATTTGAATGCATTTACCTGTTTCGATCCACCTAAATCAATATTTAATTCATATTCTAAGTGTGTCTTTTATTTTATAGACTTTTCTGTGCAATGAATTTTCAAAAGAAGAGTATATGCTAATCAGAAGAGTCACCTGTGTTCGTCTTGTGAAGTGAAGTTCTACATCACAGAAAGCACTTGAACTCTTTAGCCTCAACCTGCACTAAGCATATGTCTGTAGCCTGAGTCATGGGAACTCCTTCCTGTCCCTGAATTGAACTTTTGAAGGCTTTTAAACATAACACACTTGGGTGTATGTCAGGAAAAAGAGGATGGCAGCTGCAATTTTGTTCATGCTAAAGCAGTAGTGTCTTTCATGCCTTAAGGAAAAAAAAAAAACAAAAAACAAAACCTGTTTAAAAATAATTTTTGTGTAAACTACATAAACTTATAACCCATCATCCCCCAATCTGTGTGTAGCCCTATTATAATTTCTGAGCTATCAGGATGTTTACTTTTACTTACAGTGTGTCCATACTATAAGTATTTCTGTCACTTGTTGCAAAATATGCAGGGGAACATCATTGACATCTATTGCAGAAAAAAAGAACAACAAAAAAAAATATAATTTATTCTTTTATTGTAACTCGCATGTTACTTTTCATGTTTACAGTGCTGCATTATTATTATTTTTCACACACACACACACACACACACAGAGACACAAGCAGGTGTATTACCTCCTAAAGAGGTTNTACTATTACTATTACTATTACTATTACTATTACTATTATTATTGTTATTCAACTGTTATGTTCCAAGAACAGGGTTTTGAGCTACCTATTCCAGTTGAAGATGAAGCAGATTATTGCAGGGGAGTTAGATTAAGATGACTTTTGAAGGGAAAGGGATTTTTTTAATATGGGTAAATGATGAGAGAACAATGGGCAATGGTTATAAACTGAAAGAGAACAGGCTTCGATTACATGTATTTCTTGCTTAGAGAGGTTGTGGATGTCTCATCCTTGGAAGTGTCAAGGCCAAGTTGAATGAGGCCCTGAGCAACCTCATCTAGTGAGAGGCACCTTTGTCCATGGTAGAGTCGTTGGAACTTTGAGGTCCCATTCAACCCTAACCATCCTATGATTTTATGAATCTAAGTGATATTACAAAGATTGAACAAATGCAGAGCTGCTGTCTCAGTTGAATGACTTTGCTGTCATACTTACATTTCTTTTTAGCCATGCAGAAGTAGCTAAGAAAAGATCTATCACCTTCAATTTGTTTAACAGACATAGTTGTGAGGTTCTTATCTGTCTTAAACAGCACTTTGAATGGCCACAGGAGAAGTGCAAATTTAAAAATTACCTGCCCTTGACTGCCAAATTAAAATACAGAGAGGTGGAAGAGGGAACAAAGTCTATAACTAGAAATAATAGTAATTAAGCAATGGGATAGAATGGAACGTGGAATAGATGACTAAAAGGATGCAAATTATTGTATTACTCATTATTTAAGCCAAGAAGGTTGGGACAAAATTGAATTAACAATTTCAAAATACCTGATGAAAATATAAGACAGGTCTATATTTTTTCTTGATACTTAATGTCACTGTTTCCTTCATCTTAGTAGGATTACAGTGATTTATAATAATGTTGTCAAAAAGTGATCTATAAGAGAAAGAAATGAAATAGCCTTGAATGATACTGATTAATAAAACCTCTTGCATTGTTGATCATTCTTCTGAATGCTCTTGAGGACAGGAATTCTCCCATCACCACCACCACTGTGAAAATATTGACAAGGGACTTCCTTTCTAAAAAGATATGGCACAGATAAGGCGGTCTACACTTTTACAGTGAATGTAATCAAACATTTCACTACATTTAATTCAGAGTAATAGTGTACATCCTCCATGTGTGGGAGTATTTGCAACTGGTCTTCTTCCTAAATAGCACCCCAGAGTTAATTGCAAATTACTAAGAATGAATTGCAAAGATAAATTCTAAGACTGCACCGTATAAGAAATCTATGACTATAATTTTCCTTGCTACACAAATAATACAAGAGAGGACTCTTATGAATACACTGTTTCTGTATAAGCATGTCTCTAATATTATGATGCAGGCAGAAGAAAACGCATCAGACATCAACTGGATTTACCAAAGAATTATTATAACTTTGAAGATGAAGAATTAAAAATTCAGAAGGATCCATCTAATACTTTCAGCTTTACTTCAGATAACTATTATTCTACTTCTTTCACTGTAAACAGCTTGCATATTTAAGCTAAAAGAACATTTTCTATTTATATGGTTTTCTAGAATCTCCAAAAAATGCATGATTTTAAACATGCTTGTAGTCATTGCAAAAATTTTAACTATCATCTTGTGACATAGCTTTTGGAAATATAAGCACTCATATGTGTTTTTGAAGTGTGTCTTAAAATTTTCTAGGTCATTCAGATTTTGAAAATTAATTGATTTCTGTTTTGTTCTTTCCTTGTCTCTCCTTAGAAGAATAATAGACTCATGTTATAAATTAAGAAGACAATGGTCTGAAAGGCAGGCATAGAAAGACTGTCTTCTGTTGCTCTTAGTGTACTCATGCTTGTTGTTGCTGAAACCAGTGGATGTTTTGAGAATGACTTTCAAAAGTATAGGAGGAAGAAAAGGAAAAAAGAAAAAGGAGGAAGGGAGAGAAGGTGGAGCCAGATAAATAATGTGCCCATTCCTTTTATGTCCTCATCTCCAAGTTCACAGTTTCTGTGAAATTAAAGTTAAGGCTTTCAGACATGAAAAACTCAAAGCAACCTTGAGGAGACCTTGACTCAGACTAAAGTATCACATCAGTGCTACTGATGTCAAGAGTAGCTTACTTGCCAGCACAGTATTTCTGAATGACTAACCATTATCATTCACATTCACCATTGACTTCTGTTAGTGTATTAAGAATGAAATAAGAATAAATATGTCTCCTACTTTTTCAAAGGTAAGTGATTTTCAAATGATGAACAGATGGTAATGGTCTATACCAGTAACATATGAGATCCTTATGGAATTTAGGACTCAATGAAAGGGAATGTCAGTAACTTTCAGACTGGACATTAGAAAATGGTCTTTGCTAAGAGGATGTCACTGCAACTGTCTTTCCAGGGAAGTGGTCACGGCGGCAGGCCTGTCAGGATTCAAGAAGCATCTTGATGATGCTTGTAGTCATACTGTTATTTTTAGGTAGTCCTGGGAGGAACAGGGAGTATGACTTGAGGATTCATGGGGGTTCCTTGCAACTTCAGATATTCTATGTTTTCATGAAATAGAATTGACTGTATATGTATTAAACTGAATACATAGAATAAGGCTTAATAAATAAACAAGTCACAAATGTATTGCCTTATTCTGGGCATTTTCGCATACGTGAAGTTTTCATGGTAATGCCTAACTCTTAGGAGGATGGTTTGTCACTATAAAACTTCAATTGTCTTGCAATACAGTTTACAGAAACAGCGTCATGAAGAAGGTAACAGTGAAGTGATAATGTTATAAAAGCCAAGGAGAACATCTAGGGAGGTTTGCCTTAAATGTATTTTATACTTGGAATTTCAAAAATTTAATCATCCTAAAGCACTTAAAGTAGATTAGATCTTTCTCTCTTATTGAAGGTATTGCACAATCTCTATTAAATTTCATAAGATGAATTATTTTTCTGAGACAAGAAAAGGTTTCTATATGGTTGATTTTATTTCCTTTATTATTGCTCTGTAGTCAAATACTGAGCTATGAGGTATTCTCAGTAAAGTTGTCCCAGTCTTTTCTTGCAGAAGCTATTCAGGTTTGCATAACTATTTTTATAATTATTGGAGCAGAAACTAAATTGTAATCTTCCCAAATGTGCCTTCAACTCTCTACATTATACCTCCCTTGTTAAAACCCTCCAACACCAATAAAAAAACTGACAACCCCACAAAGCAACCAAAACAAGAAAACAAAACAAAACAAAAACCAAGCTTTTAATTGAACAAGTTTTTAATACAGAAACTGCTTTTGAAAAAAAGAATTCAGGCCAGATATACCCATATTCCTTTTAGGTGTGCATTCTAAGAATTAAAATATGGAATCATGTATTCCAGTGGGTATTCTATTCCATTTAAAACAACTCCAAATGAAGCAACAGAAAGTAGCCCATATTTTTACAAATATACATGGCCGAATAGATAAAATATTTTTCTGGTTTTCCAAAATCCAAGTTCAAATCTTCTCAGAACAGGGTAATGCAGTTATAATGCAATCTGTGTTCCAAACATTTGGTGAACTGTGCGCATGGTGTGATTCTTGGGGATGGTCCCGTGCAGGGCAAGGAGACTTAGTGATCCTTGTGGGCTGCTTACAACTCTGCATATTCTGTGATTCTGTGATTAGAAAACATTAGAAAGATGTCAGAACTCAATTCTTATTGTCTCCAGGGATATCAAGGACATCAAAGGATACATAGCACGCCTAATGATTTACAGGTTAGGCAGAAACTTATTCAATATTTAGTAATTTTTCTGCATTTTCAATATTAGACGCACAGTTGTACAGAGATGTTAAACTGCTCCATACCTCACTCAGATGGCTAGGAGTTTATTGAACACTAAATTTTATATGCATGTGCTTAAATGGGTATGTCTAAATTTAATTGTAACTTTGGAAATAACTAAAAAATTGCAATGTATCTGTGAGTATACCCCCATTGTATGCTGTACCACACAAATCCTGCTCTGACTATGTCTTTTCCTTTCTCTTTCTCCCTTTTTTTCCCTAATATGCATCCTCTCTACTTCTCAAAATGTGTCCTTCTATATCTCTAATATTCATAAAAAGTGCTGATAAAATGTCATTTCTTTATCTCACTTTTCATGTAGATAAATTACCTTTCTGTTTTAGATAGTCTATAATGTAAAATAGATTTTTAAAATGTTATTTCATTACTTAATTGGAAATATTTTTGGTACATTTAAAGAATACAGAAAATTCAAGTAAAACTAGTACTGCGTTAATTCAGAAAACAAAAAGTTTTAGGTAGCAAAACTCAGTTAACTGGTAACAAAAATAATTAAATTGCATGGAACACCATGAACTAGATAAGCAGTGGCTGTTATTAAGAACTTTAAATATAAGTATTTTCAATCAAAATAATTTTTTCTAATTGTTATGATACTTCTATAATTAGAATGCATTTAGACTATTGAAAAAAAAATACAAAATACTGAGTTTGCGTGTTTGTGGTACTATCTATACTCCAGTACACACATATTCAGAACGCAGATCATTCTGAAGGAAATACATGAATGTGTCCAGAGACCCTTATGTTGGCAGTCGAGTATATAGTAAAAAATAACATATTAATTTTTTAAAAAACATTACAATAAATCTCTCATTAAATAATTACATAGAATAAATTTGCAATAAAATGCTAATGCACTTGCCATTGAGAAAAGCCCTAGAATATACACTGAGCTAGCAAGTGGACAATTTTAACTTGAAGAATAGAACTTGTTAGAAAGTTTTCACACGTGATTCTTGATAACTATGATCTGTACCCCATTTTGGCCAGCTTGCAGCTTCTTTTCACAACTAGTAAAAACTGACCTTTTTTTGGAGGGAAAGGTGGTTTGGGACATAGTATTCAAACTTTCTTTCCTTTCTCACTTTTTTTTCTTGTGATCTTTTATACCTAAGCTGTCCCTAATTTTAAATAATTAGTTGAATCGAATATCGATACATGTATATAATTAGTCACCAGGGTGGGTTTGTGTCTTTGAAAGCCCCTTTTATAAAAACCCAGTCAAATAAATGGATTATATTTCAAATATGAGAGTAGTGAAAAAATATATCATGTTACCATATTTTGATGCTAAACAGCATTGCTTATTATCTGGTAACTTTGTCATTTGATGTAATTTTAAGGCATGGCATCAACATGTGTAGTAATTCCAGTAGTACATGCATTTGGGGAGAGACGCCTCACTTTGTCATCCTACACATCTCTCCATCACTTTTGGACTTTAGAAGGTTTCCTTGGAATTTTTCCTAATATTTTACAACCAAAGACACTGTAGATATATTATTTTGATGATCCAGATAACCCAAGACCTTTTTATAGTTATGGTTGGACTTTTTTTTTTTTTTAATGAACAATTAACAGCCTTATTAATCTTTTCCCAGTCTTAAGCATATTTTGGCCAACAGAAACTCTTAAGGGAATTACTAGAAAACCCTTTGTGATTCTACCATTGTAGACAGAATACACATTCAATTCTGTAATGGCTGTACAGCAGAACAAACATATTTCACTTCTTGAATTATTCTCTTCCTACAGGTCATTATGTGAAAAGGAGATCTGCTTATTCTCCTTGAAACAAACATCTGTTGGGGAATAAGAGCTGCAGTAGAATAAGAGCTGTAGTAGTAAATCAGTGCTCAGTTGGGTGTTCTTCCCCTTTTTTTTTTTTTCCCCAATCTTCCCAGACAGAACATATGTCTGAAATCTCAGGAAGTGTCATAGAATGAAATTTC
>VZDJ01006585.1:10691060-10734372 GCA_008694505.1 Cyanoderma ruficeps | reverse complement strand
TCTCTATTCAGAAAACATTTCTTTTGTCAGTTTGCACTTTAAACACCTCCTAATAATTTATAATACAGGCAACATTCTGGCGTTTCCTCATGCACTACTAGTTTATCGAGGCAAATTTGTAGTTTCCTATGGAAAACATATGGCCTTTTTGGAAAAAATAAAGCACTCTATATTACTCTATAGAATAATTTGTTCTATGAATAAACTGGTTTTCCCCACACCGGTTTGGCAAGACAAAATGTAGACAGAGATTTTTGTACCTGGTTTGTTACTCATATGTTTAAGTTAAACTCGAGTATGACAAACATGAATGCTCCTCTTGCTTTGGGCTGATGTAGAAACTTGGTGTGTTTTCATGGTGACATTTTGGTTCAGATTTCATAAAATAAGTAGATACTATAAGGTGTTATTCTTGTATTACCTTCACTACATCAAAGAAACCTCAATTACTACTTTGGCTTATGAATCTCCAGAACACAAGAAAGCAAGAAGTTAAGTAAGTGTAATTGAGACACAAGTGAAAAGAGGAGCACTTTGGACACTGGCAAAATTATTCAGTCAACATCTTACCTATCTTTGCTTGAGATTATAATCTTTTTCCTTGTATTAAATCTCTGATTTGATATGAGAAAATGAAGGTTAGTGGTTGTTTCTATACCGTGGAGAAAATGCTTTCTGCCCCAATTGAAGATTCATGTATCTTGATTAATATAAAATACTCTGCAGTAAATGTTGCATTCTTTATTTTATTTTGAGGTTTTTACAATCAAATGTACTACATACATCACTGAGGAACATTCTGCAGGGGTGCTTGCACTGAACTTAAACACACTGGCTGAGGAAGGATGCCCTATCCTGACAAGGAGGTACAAGATGGAAAATTTAGAAGCCCTGGGACATGAGTGAGTGCCTTCACTGAAGACTGCAGCTGACAATTGGATTGAACTATAATGGTGAGATCTATTCAATCACTGTCATGGTTTAAGCTCAGCTGGCAACTAAGCACCACACAGCTGCTCACTCAATATTCCCCCCTCCCCTGTGGAATGGAGAGGAGTATCAAAAGTAAAACTTGTGGGTTGAGATAAGAACAACTTAATAATTGAAAACAAACAAACAAAAAAAATAAAATTAAAGAAGAAGAAGAAGAAGAAGAAGAAGAAGAAGAAGAAGAAGAAGAAGAAGAAGAAGAAGAAGAAGAAGAAGAAGAAGAAGAAGAAGAAGAAGGAAAAAACCCAAACAAACTAGTGATGCACAATACAATTGACCACCACCTGCTGACTAGTGTCAGACCCCCCTTCCCAAGACCTGATCATCCATCATGACGGTTAATTTCTCCAGTTCATGTACTGGGCATGACATTCTGTGGCGTGGAATATCCCTGTGGTCAGTTTGGTTCACCTGTCCCAGCTGTGCTCCCTTCCAATTTCTTTTGTGTTCCCTCTTACTGGCAGAGTATGAAATGTGGTAGGGGCCAAAAGTCTTTGATTAGGATAATCAAGACTCAGGAAAAAAAAAAAATCAGTGTCTTATCAACACCATTCTCATTCTGAATCCAAAACACAGCACTGTAACAGCCACAGGGAAGAAATTAATTCTATCCCTATCTATCTAGATGAAACTGGGACAATCAATCTCTGGTTAAGGTCAATCAATAGCTTGGCAGATGGTACAATAACCAAAGACAGGCGAAGACTCAGATGATGATGAGATCGAAGATACAAACCCTTACCAAAGAAGGAGTCCAAATAATCATACTGTTAGATGAATTAATGCTGTCAGAGTTCAACTTTTACCTTAAGAGTTGTTATATTTTATCTAGTAGAATATATTTTCTTCTAGTACAACAGAGAAAGGGGGGGAAAAAAATAGTGGGATGCTTGTTTTTTTTCCCTAAAAAGAGACCTGGGTAGAACAGAAGTATCTAGTGACAAGAAAAATTATCAGAAAGCAAACATTTCAGCAGCCCCCAACTTTGAGTCTCCTATATCTGTGTATTGCTGGCACTCTGAATCAGTACCTGCAGAATCTACATTTCTATGTTGAAACATAATATAGACGGAGGAACATGACATCAGAGGAGACCAGATTTTGTTATGATCTGTTTAACAGTGCATATACTTTAGGAAAGGTAACTAAGTTTGTACAAATATACTGTGTATTTGTGATCTCTCAGGGGCTTTCTCTGGCTGTGAATACTTCAGTTAACTTCTCTAGGCCTTGATTTGCCTGCAGTTAAAAATGGAGATATAAAACCTTAATATGAGTTATAATATTTTTACATAAAAATGTATCAATATTTTTAATCAATTTTGTGTCCTTGGAAATAGGCAACTTTAGCCATCTAGAACATAGCTGAAGGAATAAGAAATTTCCTTGGTATTTTTCCAGAAAACATTTTTCGCTTAACTTTCCAGACAAAACACTTTGCCCTAGTTGGAGTTGACAGTAATTTTTATGACAAATAAATTAAGTCTCATCATGATTATATTTTACTGTTCAGAGAGTTCCCTACAGACTGGCTGCAAGTTGTTTATCCCGTGGCAGAGCTGATTTGACATCAGTCTGAATTCCATAACAGCCAGCATGTCATTTAAACCACTCTTGACCAGAATGACTTAAAGTATCTTCAACCTGAATGAATTCAGGAGTCTAATACATTTATTCAAAGTCTTTTTTTCTGGAGCAAATAAAATTAATGATAATTAACTAAGCAAAAATTACTAAACTATCTTAATTAGTCAAGAAAATATGTAAGGTAAAATTAAAAAGAAAAAAGAAAAATAAAATGTTCTGCATCAAACTTCTTTTCATACTACAAGTATGTCTGAGGACTCTGGATTTTGTTTTGCTTCTTTTTCTAGGGCATTGTATCAAAATCTTTCCAACTAATATGTACTAATTGATATAGGTTTTTTTATATGGCATCATAAAGGAGATAACTTTAGGTTAGAATAATTTTCCACTAGTTCTAACACAAAAGTGAAAAAAAAGGTCTGCTGTGAATAGATGTTTAGCAGATGTAAAACTGTCATATATAATCTATAAGACATTATATCAGCAACAGGGCCCTTGTTGATAAAATGAACAGTGTTGGTCTGGGCTTTAGCTAAATGTCCCAGTTCTGCCAATTACAAAGTGACAAAGTTAATTCCCTTAAAGTCAGTGCTCTGAAATACATTAACGCAACACCATTAAAACACATTCAACTCCACATTCCCTGGAAGGAGATGGAGTTACAATTGGATTTCTATGTCAAAGACTGGATTTTGGAGTGAATCTAAAATGCCCTATGGAAATTTGAAAACTGGGTGACTGAACATGACATGTCCCCTTATTAGAAAATGCCACCCTTTCTTGATTCTTACTTTAGAGACAATTGAGAGAACAGCATATGTTGACCCACAAGCTGGAGTGTTTTTCTGACGTCAGGATGGAAACTAAGATCCTTGAAGATATATATCTCAAAGACATTGTTAAGAAAATAAACTGAAATAATTAAATCTTTAGTTCCATGTAGTTTTCCCTAAACCTCCTATTTCAACTTTCTGCAATTTCTATGGATAAAATGCCTACCACCAGCCTTAGTTGTCCTAGATGTCTTAGTCACTACCTTGCTGATACATGGTTCTCTGAATTTCAAAGAAAACAGAAATATTAAGGATTTGGTGGAGTAAACTGAATATCACTTCTACACAGAATTTATCTTTCTTAGGTATATGGATCATTCAGTCAAGCTTTGTACTAAACCACAACTGAAGTAAAGTGGAAGAAGTGATCACGAGGGTCAGGGTGGATAAAGAGCTGTGAGAAATGCAAAGCAGGAAGGAAAAGTCAGATCATGGGAATGAGAACAGACTAGTGGAGAAGAAAACAAGGATAGAGAGGGGAATCAGTTTGGCCGTAATGCTATAATGGCAAAAGACATAGTTCTCTAGTGTCAATTTTATTTTTTGCAAACAGATCAGCAAAATTAATTTAAATAAGCAAGAAGGCTGGGGATAAAAAAAAAGAAACATAAAAAAATTATCCAGATGAATATAAGCAAAATCCAGGCTTTACCACAAACTAAAGTTTGAGGGTTTTTGAGGTTTTTTCTTATAGATCTTAAAGAATATTCATTTTAGTAAGGACAAAGAAATAAATTTACCCCCTATTGACTTCAGTGTTTTATACAGGATTATGGTTTGAACAGGTGGGAAAGAAGTTCCCCTTATAAATAATTATGTATGTATTTTGCCATGTGTGTAGATATCTAGATAAGTATTGGTGCAGGTAATTGACTGACTTATTGATGAAGACAACTAACAATGCTTTGCAAAAGTTATTCACTATATATGTACTTACACATACATTTCACAAAATTTCAAAAATCTATTTAATTCCAAGAAGTTAGGAAGTAAAATTAGCATTCAAAAGCAACCATACAACAGAACCTAGAGGCACTGAGAAACTAAAGGCTAGATGTGCCAAGAAGCCAGATGCTGCCTTTGGAATAATATTTTTCAGGCCTTGGCATCAAAAATATGTGATGCCATCCAAATGATTCCCACACCCTATAAAAGCTGTTTTCTTCAAAAAATATATTAACTATATTAAATATCCAGCTATAGAATAAAAGTAGATGAGGGTTAAGATCTAAGAATTCTATTTAAACTTATCTTACAGGAAAGGAAGTTTGCACACTTATAATACCTGAGAATGATTTTTTGATATGACACTTTAAAAGATGGATATAAGAAAGAAGACAAGCATTTTTCTCCATGCTCCATGAGTCTGGTTTTCTCTTTCTAATACATTGCCATGAATTTCACCCTGCAATATTAATAATAAATAGAATCTAAGGCAACAATCACGAATGGCTCTTACCAAGCCAAACTAATTACCTATAATAATTCTTTTATGGTGTTTCTATTATGAAAGGCCAGCTTTTTAATTACAGGAATTTTTTGTTCTAGGGACAGCTGCTGAGGTAATGGTAGCTTTGCTCTTAGTTCAAGAGTCTTGAGATTATGTCATAAATCTCTCACTGTAAGATTTCACCGGACTTGATTTTTGATACACCTTTAAGATCTTTACTGAATATCTTCCACACAGCTCACAGCTCACGAATGATGGAAAATCCCCATTGGAAAATCTAGAATAAACAAGGAGGCAGAGTGTCAAAGAGGTAAGACTCGTCCAGCAGCTGTGTGAATGGAAGAAGCTTGTTATTCTCCTTTCCCTCCCTGGCAGCTCAGCTCTGGTCCCCAAGATCACTCATCACCTTTCTGATTTCTTAGCTGTGTGGTAGCTCCCTAAACAATTTCATTTTAGTTATCAAATACTTGCTGTTTATACTGCTTAAATTAACTTTGACTCGTTTCTCCTGAAAAAGGTCAAAAAGAGTTTAAACAAGGAGCTTAATGGGTAGCTCTGACTCTGAGTAGTGATCAACAACTGGGGCAAAATGAAACCTGCAGGTAGCAATTGCTTTTCCTGAAAGTAGTATAGCTGGAAGTTCTATAGGATGAGACTTTATGCTCAACTATTCTAGATTTATAATGAGAGTTGGATAGGAGAAAAAAAAAATAGTTTCCAAAGAATGGTGAAATTCAGTACAAAAGTGTTTTAACAGAACAGATTAGTTCAATCATCTATATCATCTCTCTTTTCTGTTGATTTCAGAACCACAAATCAATTAGATTGAGATTGAGATCATCAAGTCCAACCTATTTTTTCAATCCTCTCAGTTTTTTCTTTGTTTTCAGGAAATACACCAAAGGCTGTATCTACAACAATTTCTTTTTTTTTAAATCAAGTATGTGTGTATTAAGAAAGATTTGCATTAATACTACTCAAGCAAGAGCATTTTATTGTGTTGTATTGTCTTGTACAGTATTAATACTTGTAAGGATACACTACAACAGCATTGGTAATCAAAATCAGCATTTATTGATATTAAGTGGAACTGCCTTTCCCACTATAAAAAAAAAGTCCTATCATCTGTAGAGTCCACAGTCCATTTGCACAGTTCCCCACAGGGAAATTGACTTCTGGAAATAATCAACAACGAGATAGTAATTTTTAGTTAAAACAGTTGATTTTCTTATGGAATGTCGGTGCAAAAGAGACAACTATATCATGTTACCAGGGTTCTCCATTTTCAGCATGATTTCTCCCACTTCTTTGATGTGTTCTGACAGGAAGTGGTCTGGCTCCATCTGCTCTATACGATTTCCGTGGATAGATGAAAATAACAGTAAGATCTCCCTTTAGAGTTATTTTCTACGACCAATCACACACAAATTCTACTTGTACAGCACGTACTCCAGTGCCCTGTCTCAGTGGCTGCTGTTGTGCACACTCTGTGTATCAATATGTCCTGTACTGGCAAGTCCAAACATGGATCCAGAACTTCAGGTGTGGGCTCACAAATGCTACATGTAAGGTAAAGCTCTCCCTGAACTCCCTGGGTTTGCTGACTACTCTTCACAATATGATCTACTATATGGTTGGTCACATAAAGTCAATAAGTATATCTCACAAAGTTTTTATTGTCTGACTTGAGAACTCAGTGACATGATTTGTGGAAAAGCTAAGACTAGAGCTTGAACCCAAACAGTTCAAAGGTATTATTATACATAGAAAGATGAAATAAATGTAAAAATTTTCAAACTGCTTGGTAACTGAACACCATACAACTTAGGAACTGAATAAGGAAATTGAAAGTATGTATTATTACTGTATTTCTATGTATTATTACTGTATTTCTATGAAAATGCATTTCATAGAAAAACAGAATTGTTTAGGTTGGAAGGGACCTTAAAGATCATCTACTTCCAACTCAACTGCAGTGGGCAGGGACAATTTTTACTAGATCAGGTTGCTCAAAGGTCCATCTGTCCTGACCTTGGACTCCTCCAGGGATGAAACATTCACAGCTTTTCTGGGCAACATGTTCCAGTGCCTTACCATCCTCACAGTAAAAAAAAAAAATGTTTCCTAACATCTAATCTAAACCTATTCTCTTTTATTTTGAAGCCATTAGTCCTTGTCATGTCACTATGTGGTCATGTAAAAAGTCCTGCTCTTTCTTCGGGCTCCTTTCAGGCATTGGAAGGCCAAAATCTGGTCAGCCCCAAGCCTTCTCTTTTCCAGGCTGAATAATCCCAATTCTCTTATCCTTTCCTCATAGGAGAGATACTCCACTCCTCTAATCATCTTGGCAGCCTCCTCTGGACTTTTTCCAGCAGGTCAGTATTCTTCCAGTGAGAGAATTGGATGCAGCTCTCCAGGTGAGGTCTCACAGGAGCAGAGCAGAGGGTTAGAATCCCCTCCCTCACCCTACTGGCCACACTGTTTTAGATGCAGGTTATCCTGACAGAATACAATTGGCTTTCTGGGCTGTGAGTGCACATTGCTGGGTCATATCTAGTCTGTCACCCCCAAGACCTTCTCAGCAGGGCTGGTCTGGGTCTGTCCATCCCCCAGCCTGTGTTGATACCAGGGGTTGCCATGACCTGGGTGCAGCACCTTGCACTTGGTTTATTAAACCTCAGGATATTCCTATGCACCCACTTCTTGAGCTTGTCCAAGTCCCATGGCATCCCATTCTTCAGGTGTGTCAACAGGACCACTCAGCTTGATGTCATCAGCAGATCTGCTGATTTGTTGAGTATGCACTCAATTCCTTCATCTGTGTCATTAATGAAGATATTAGATAACACTGATTCCAATATAGACCCCTGAGGGACACCACTTGTCACTGACGTTCATTGGGACTCTGAACCATCAATCAGTACCCTCTAGGGAAAGGAGTCAGGTTCTTGAAGGACTCAAGCCATTAATTGTGAATAAAAATCAAAAATTCTAATTTCTTCTCTTTCAATTGGAATTCTTCAGTAAACATTATATACAAGCATTGCTCTTAAAAGGAGAAAGGAAATCCATGATTCAAGTGTTAATTTCAGCATATCAAGTTGTCAACATAGCACTGAATAATTTTTCTAGTGCAGTAAACTTTATAAACACACACCTTTATGTAACCATGCACAACAATGATGATTAACTTTTTGTGTTTCTACCAACCCCAAGTTAGAAAATTTTGTCCAAAGCTGTGTTGCTACACTGAAATGCTAGATCATGAATATACTCAAACGTATATTAACGTAGATAAAGGATTACCATAAATAAATACTCTGTTCCATCATCAGTGAATCAGAGATAATAAAATATGAAGATCTCTGATATCTTACACTCTGAGACCTCTAACAGAGTGTCTCTAAATTACATTACTGAATTCTCATAGAATTGTGTTGCTTTTGGGTGGGGTAGAGTTAATTTTTTCCCAGTGGCTGGTATGGGGGTGTGTTTTGGATTTGTGCTGAGTACACAGTTGATAATATAGAGATGTTTTTGTTATTACTGAGCAGTGCTCACAGAGGGACAAGTCTTTTTGTGCTTCAACTTGTGCCACATTGGTAAGGGGGTTTGTATTATATGGGAATTTGGAAGGCTAAACTGGTGGGAAAACTGCCCCAGCTGACTAAAGCGATATTGCATATCCTATGACATCATATTCAGTACATAAAGTGGAAGTGGGATGGTGGGGAGGAAGAAGGAGGAAGCAGGGGATGTTAGAGTGATGGTGTTTACCATCCCAAGTCACTGTTAAATGTTATGGAGCCCTGCCCCCCTGGAAATGGTCGAACACCTGGTTGCAGCTGGAAGTGGTGAATTAATTCCTTGTTTTGTTTTACTTGAGTGCATGGGTTTTATTTTACATATTAAATTGTCTTTATCTCAACCCATGAGTTTTCTCACTTTTACTCTTCTGATTCTCTTTCCTGTCCCAATGGTGGGGGAGTGAACAAGCTGTTGTGTGGGGCTGATTGCTTGGTGGGTTTAAAACACAAAAATAGTTCAAAACTAGACTATCTTATACAAAGAGAGAGTTTCAGTCCTAGATCTCTTTTAATAAGCTTGAAAAGTACACTGTGTGCAAAATATGGCAGCAGCACATTTCAGTCTTTTTGTTTGGATTTTTTTGTCTTGCTTTTGTTACTGAGAGCTTGGCTAGGAATGGAGTGATCCTGGTCTGCTCTTCCAGACAACTTTATGCAAAGTCACTGTTAGCTGCAGGACGATTGTAGCTTGCCATCACATTGCCCAACCAAACTGCATAAAGGCAGATATAGCTTGGGTTATTATTATCCACATGAACATGCTGCAGAGGTAGGCAAGATGTTCATAATATGCATGGATGAGCAGACTGTGCCAAAATATTTGGCTAAAACATTTTCATTTGCTCCACAGCTTCACTTAAAGTACAATAACTGCCTGTAACTTGCAAGCCTGACATGACAAGGAAGGCTGAATCTGGGCTTAAACAAGAGCTATTCACATTTAATGTACAATAAAGTGATATTATTATTCTTAGATTTTTTTGCTTAAAGCTTCATAAGCTAATGATTAGAAAAATTTGGATTTTAGCTTGTGATTCCTGTATGTCTTAATAATATTTGTGATCCATTTCTCAGCATGAAAATGTGGGAAATTGGTCTCAAAATACAGTTCCATTATTCAGGGTGCATCAGTACCCAGTGTAAAGCACAGCAACACCAAGAGATGTAACAATAAGCAGGAAGCCATAAAATCACAATTGTCGTTTATTTCTTTTAACTCCAAATCTTCTACTGCTTTGATGCTGCTTCACCTTAGTCGTATTAACTCTAGCTCTAAATGCTTGCCTATTTGTCAGCTGGACAGAGTGCCTGGTTGACAGTGTCCCTTCAGAGGAAGTCCTTGAAAGGCAAAGCAGTCCAGGAAGGATGGATATTTTTCAAGAAGAGAATGTTAAAGACATACATGTGAGCCATCCCCATGTGCTGAAAGATGAGCTGGTGGAGAAAAAAAAAAAAAATAGTTCATGCCTTTGAAAGAAGAGGCAGACAATTCAAGAAGACTACAAGGATGTTGTGGAAATATGCAGGGAGAATATTATAAGAGCCAAAATACAACTAGAACTTAATCAGCTGCTGCTATAAAATACAATAAAAATGTTTATATAAATGTTTATATAAATTCATAAACAAGAAAAAGGGAGATAAGAAGAATCTCCATCCTTTATTGGATGCAACAATGGATGAGGAGAAGGCTGAGTTACTTAAGGCTTTCTTTGACTCAGTCATTAATAGTAGTATCAGTTGTCCTCCCATTTAGTATTAAAATAAACATATATTTATTCATATTGTTATTTTATTGGTTTGTTTTTCTTAAATTTGATACTTGATTTTACAAGTATTCATCATCAGTATGTCAGTATTATTTTATATTGGTATTCAAAAGCTTCTACTGTTGCCCTAGGACCTTGCTGTGGTACAGCACTGTGCTCACCTCAGAAAACTACTGCATCAGCTGTTGTAAAAGTCAACTGTTTTCTAAATGACAGTAGTATAAATAGAATGTTAAACAACAGAATCATGCAAATGAACAAGGCTGGGGAAAGTTTACCAATATATCTAATCTAAACTTGCAAATCAAAAATTTTAAAAATGTAAAACTAATTTATGAATGCACAGTAGTTGCTTAAAGTATATTTACTAGCATGCCAGGAGACATTCCTCCCATCCATTTGTCCTTCTGTACATAACTTCAACTGCTGAAAAGAAATATTAAGGTATCTTTTTCACCTTCACAATGTTAAGAAAAATCTTTCCTGAATGAACAGTCCATATATCCTTGGATATATCCTATATCCATATATCCTATCCAAAAAACATCAAGGAATATTCAGAAAAGAGAATGCTCTTTTTTTTTTTTTTAAATTTTTTCAGTTATGGCATTAGTGTGTCACCTGTGAATATGAAGTTAGGAGTCATTGCCAGCATAGACCTGGTGGGACACAAAAAAGAATTAAAGTGTTTTCTGAGTTTTCTCTGAGAGCACAAAATTTGAGTAACTAGGAGACTCATTACAGACACAAAGGCATACTTTGCTTGACTCAGATCACATATTTGGATTTCTTCGGTCTTGGGAGAGGATCATAACCAATGAATATACAGCATTGTGAAATTATTTTCTTTCAGTCTTATGTGCTAACAGTATTTCAATTTCCATACAATATTTACATAAATGTAAGTCTGTTACAAGAAGTATCAGAGGGATTTTGAAGTTTAGTAAGTAGGTGATATAGTGCTTCATAACACATTGAATATATTTCCTTCCTCTTATTCTTCCTGAAAAGAAAAATTTTACCTGTCTTAACCAATTATGTCTGGAATATGACTCATTCTGAACAATGCATTATTTCTGTCTAATCCTGGTTGAAAACCGAACTCTCTGGAAGGGTTCCAACACAACACTTCACATTTGAACACTGATTATAACTGATAACAGCTAGTTGCCTGTCATTGATAGCTATGAATCTTATTCTTAGACACATCAGTCTTGCCTTGCATTTAGTACATAATGTTAGCTGTGTCTCAGTTATCTAACCTAGGTGAGAGGACACTTAAGAGTTAAATGCCCCAGTCTTGAGTCAATCTCAACTTTGTCTGTCATGATATACATTAGGCATTAGTATTGGTTACTCATATCTGGTTTTTTTGGGTTTTGTTTTTCTGCTTCACATGTATCTTCTCAGTTTGGTTTTTTTTTTTCCTTTTCCCCCCTCACTTTAAAGAATCCCATTGAAGTTACAGAGTTAAGTCTCCTTTTTTATAATTATTATTTTTTTCTCTGTGGAAGAAACTGTACTCTGAGGGAAGCCAAAATCCTGCTTGTCCAATCTTGGAGAAAATTTGAGCTCAGCAAACATGGATATTTCATTCTGTTTCAAATAGCTTGAGGGTTTTTTTTTTCACACACCCTTTTCTCAGCCATTCCATTGACCTGCTCCGTATGCCCTAATATTCCCTGTTGGCAGTGTTTGCTATATTTACAGGCATTTTATATCACCCAAATGCATAAAGAAGCTCAAGGGAATTGAACAATCATGTCCTGAGGGTTTACTGTATTTCTGTATATAAAGACAGCAGGGTTTCTCCTAGGCAAAAAAACATCACCCTGTCTTTATTATTCATCTTCTAGAATGAATTTGAAAAGTAAGTCTGCAGAAAATGATTGTTAGCACTTTGGCTAAAATTCAGTTGAATACTTATTATGAGCCCACGGTGAAGCCAAAGATTCTGAGTAACTACAGGCAGAGAATAAAAGAATATTCATAGAATGTTTAAGCTTAAATACATGCAAACATCGTTTGTGACTTAGGATCTATTTAAGGAGATTTTGCAATAATAACAAAAGTGTAAGTGTGTATTTTTACCAGTAAAGATTTATCTGCCCTGATTTCTGATGAGACAACCACCCATTTAGGAAATAGTTCTTCACGGGACAAATTTAGGCATATGTTCTGTAGGACAATGAGCTCTCTGTTCTGAAATTCATAGCACCCTAAAATGAATGATGAATCCACTCGACGAGTCTCTGGAGTTTTTTAGTTTCTTGCATCTTTACTATTTCCTATGGCTAAAGGTGATGCTATATCTAAAAAGAATGTGACTTTACGACAGACTCCAAAATATTCCTTTGGCAGCATCAATTGGCCTTGCATATGTTGAACTTGTGAGCATTTGTTCAAGGACCTTCTTCTCAAATAAGGAACAAACCTCTCCAGCTGCAGGTCACTCAAAGCTAAAAAAAGACCCCAGAGACAAGGCAAGCCAGCAAGTTTATCAGCAGTTTAATTCCCCAAGAGGGCACCAGGGGCCATTACATGGCCATTAGCATAGCCAGTGCTGGAGTCACAGACAGCGCAGAGGCAGCCAAGCAGCCAGCCAAGGGCTTTGCAACAGACACAGATGTTGCTGCTAAAAAATTTATTCTAGACCTTGGCATCTGAGTCCTTTTTCTGTCAATTTTGTGTCCTGGATGAGGCCCCAGCTGTTAAGTTTGTTGATGAAAGGGGAAGAAGGGAAAAAGCTCAGCTGCATTTAGATGACCAGCAATTTGATTCCATCTGAAGTACTGCTCTTAAAGGGTTGATGCCTCTTTTCATAGACACCTTCCAATCTTTTCCTATAAAGTTTTCAAAAATTTCCTGCACGTTAGTTAAGGTGTAGCATTTCTTACTGGGTTCAGAAATAGTCAATGACAAACTATTCTGTCACACAGGGGAAGGGTTGGTCCTATAGAGAAGAGAACCGACAATGGAATGCACATCATGGGTTGATGGCCTGTAAATTTGGTTGCCTCTCAAATTATATGAGAATATTTTCACCTACAGGGATGAAAATAATCTTTTTTTTAATTTTTGCCCTTCAAATATTCCACATTTGGATAAATGATCTAGTATCCTCAAGGAGATTGCAAGTTTTTGAGTTTTCTCTGCTTTTCTTGTGATTTCCAAAGACCCACTATTTTAGCTACCATCAAGAGCTGTTTGATTTGAAAGCTCTGGTATGAATTTTTGCCTTAGTTTTCTTTCCCTACAACACCTGAATCAGTGAACACTCTTGTTCTTCTACCATATGCAATAATCAATACTTAATTTGAAAAATATATTATATTGCTATTTTTTACCAGATCATGAAAAAAGTAACAATAACACATTTCTATTCTTTAAATTACTTTTAAATATTATCATATAATAATACAGGCAAACAGTAACAGATATAATTGTATGTTAAAATATATTATCATGGGGCAACTCAGGCAAGACTAATTATTTTTAGATAAAACATATAAATTTTTATCCACCAACATAAAAAATATGTTCTGCTTAGAAATGTACTTGTTTATCAGCAGGTTATGAGGTTTTTTTTCTTTTCTTCCACCAGCTTCTGTTTGCGAAAATTAACAAGAATTTCCAGTTTAAATTCTTTTTTTACTTTAACCCTAATTTTCCATTAAAATCTTTTTTTCTTCCTTTCCTAGCTGTGCTGTCAATACAGCTAGAGCAAATTTCTTCACTTTCATTAACAAACAACTTAGTGCACTTTGACCCTTTTAAGGCTGTATCCAGCTGCTCTTTCTTATCTTTTAGAGATAAACCCTGAGGGCTTGAGGCCAACTGCTTCATTCTGCTTAGGTTAATGTTGTCATAAAATCCTGCACTGTTTTGTCATTTAGTCTGCTTTTAATCAAGCTACTTGAGACTGTATTGGGTACACAGAAAGCGTATGACAGAGTGTAACACAACAAACCTCTAGGCAGTTACAATGATTTGAAAGAGTAAATTCAAGAGCAGACAGCACTTTCTATTTAATGTATGAGAATAAACCCTTGATTTGGCTGATTAATTAAGATTAAATGACCACACTCTTCTTCCTTTTAAAACAGGCAAGAGGCTAGTTATTATTACTCACCAAAACCCATTGGNTCTCTCTGCCCCACACCATCCTTCACCCTCCCGCTCTGTCTCCCATGACCCAAAGACTCCTGAACTAGTTTTTCACTATAACACAGTGCCAAAAAGGAGGAAAAAATCCCAGGAAATAATTTAGCTATTGAAACAATCTCTTGGAAAAGAAAGTTTTGATTAGCTTAACTCAGGGTAAAGCAGAAACTGAATTGATGTAATCCACTTCCCAAACAGTTCTTCCAGCTGGTAGACTATCATATAAAAAATGAGAAACAATAAAATTACTGGTTGTGCTTTCTGAAGATAAACAATTTGTCATGGGGTTTTTTGGGGGTTTTTTTTTGGGTTTTTTAATTGCACATAACTACTCTGGTTGGGATATTTATGCCTGAAGTCAGTTACCAGGTCACTATTGTGAAACCTTGAGCAAATCACCAAGCCCAGAGGATTGTTTTCATTGAGGTTCTCTTTTTCTCATATTTCTTTTTTTGTCTAAGTAGCTGCCGATGTTGAATGTACCTTCAAGGACTTTGCTATGCATAGAAACACTGGATGTCTTTCATCCAACCAAAAAATCATAAAGCTCCTTATCCACTTTTACAAAAAATGGGACTCTAAAATAACTTATCTGTATTTCACTCAGAAACAACAACACTCCCCTCCCCTGCCCCTGCTCCACTTACTCCTCAATAAAATAAACCAAACCAGGCCAAACCTAACCCTAACAACTAAATTATGTATCGAAACAACCTCTTCCTTTATTTCTTGTGTTAGGTTTTACAGTTGCCATTTTTGATGCCATTTGTGATATTTATGCACTGACTAGCTGCATTCACACTGTAGGGTGTTTGCTCTGCTGTGTGCTCTGTCATCCCTGATAAGTACAGATCCTAACTGTGTCCCAGTTATGGGCCAGATGTACCACATTGTTGCCTGCAGTACTCGTCTTCAGACATTCAGAGAGGAATTTACTAGAATGACAACTTCTTATAGACAGTATTTCTTTGTTTCCCTCTCAAAGAATCAAGACACCTGAAGAGGACCAGGAAAAAAACCAAAAAAATAACAAAAACAAAAACCCCCACCAGATTCAGACACAGCTCAGTTGTGAATTTATCCAGGGATGCAAATGTGAAAAGCATCTGTCAACACTGTAAGCATGAAGGACAAACACAGAAACATTACCTGCCTCCAAATTTCTCCAGAGGAAAATCAATCAATATGAAAACTGGAGACCTGGATAAATTAGCTAGTGACCAGGAAAACACTAATGGGTAAGAAACTGAATTGGCACTGCACCAGATTTGAATTTAGACCTTTCAGTTCCTAAGCACTTTGTCCATGTGAAAAAGAGCAAATACGACAATGTGAATTAGTTGTGTTTCTTTGGCAAGAAAGATATTTCTCTCTTTAGAAAGTTGTTATAGTTTCTTTTACTGATGTTTAATGCCAGAGAGCAAGAGTGGGAGAGTCAAAGTGACTCCTCAGCTCTGTAAGCAATACATTTACAGTGAACATCTCTCCTATGAGACTTTAACAGGAGAGGAAACAGATTTGATGAGAAGATTCTGAGATCAATTCTGCAGTACAGTCAGATACAAGGCAATGTGAAAAGGAAACATTTTTTAGAATTTCAACTGTCAGAGATAATTACTATGTTCAAGTAGAGAAATATAGGCAAGACAGACAACGGTTTGTGAGTGTGAACAGTCCATACACATACAAAAAGGATGGTGATAAATCAATTTAAAGATTATTCAGATTTCAAAATTTCAAAATTTCTAATTTCCCAGCAAATTTACTCTTACCAAACTAGACTAAATATGCTGAAATGAAACCTCAAGCTATAAACCCCAGCAAGCAGTTCAGGGACAAACCTAATTTGCATCTGAATAAAGCATTTTTAAAAATTCTGAACACTTTAGTAAGTGATGCTGATAAGTCAGCAAATTGTACTGTTCCTTTTTAAGACTTCATACAATACACTTGAGTAAGTTCTCAGTTTTAAGAATGTGCATATTCCTACTCCTACTTAGAGAATAGCTTGATGCTTGTCAGCATTCCTTATTTAAGTCAATAACATGCTTGAGTGCTTCACCATAAATTGAACTTCATATGAATACACGTATGGTATGAGCCAACAAATCTGTATACTGATACTAAGCCACTGAAAATAACAAATTTTCAATAAAACCCCATGCAGCTACAAAAAGCTGTGCTATTTTTTATGTAGGTCTAGGAATATAGCCCCTTAAAATCTGGAAGCTAATAATTGCTTACTTAATTTTGTTTCAATTTCTGCCATGCCTTGTATTCAAACAATATCTCCCTTTCACTATAAAAATACAACATTTGAAGGAAATAATTCTAAAATGATTTTTTTCTCAGTATATTTCACAGAAGATGTTGATAATTTATGTCAAGTTCTTTCTTTTTTTTTTTGAAACAGCATCCTCTAAGAAAATGTTTTTTGATTTTCTCACCTCTATTATTTTGTAAACTCATCTTAATCCAGAAACAATTTATCCACATTTTGATATATTTGTTGAACTCTAACACTGTCAAAATTTGTAAAATTCTTTGCATTTCCAGAAATGGTGAAGTCAAGTTGATGTGGGGGAGTGCAATTTCCATAAATTTAAGTTATTCTATGTGGTTTTACTAGCTATTCAAAAGAAAATAGAAGATTTAATACTCCTATTTAAGGCTCTTCAGACAAAAGCACATGAGAAATTACTATTTATTAAGTAATATATATAATACAATTAAAACCGTGCATAAGTCAGAGCTGTTCGCTGGATCCAGTACAAACAGGCAAGTAAATGTAGTCTTGAAATATAACTAGATCTTTATTTTTTACCCACTGTGTCTTAGTTGTCCATCATCGAAATACGTAAATATAAAGTAAGTACATATAAATATACTCTTCTACCATTCAAAGCAGCTAATTACATACATGACTGAGAGGGGTTCATTCATTATGATGGACATTTAAATATAAAATGGAATAAATATGTATGTATATATAAGTAGATCAAATGTATTAACTAAACCTGTGTTACCATTTCCCAGTCACTGGTAACCAATTCTCTATACTGTTCAACTACAAGGATAATCCCTGACATAGTTTTGCCTGGACTAAGGGTGAGGGATTCAGCTTGTCTGGACACCAGATGTAAACCAAAGCTTTCCCCTCCTCAACTCAGTAGGGGAGAAAAGTTGCAGTGAAAGACTTGTGGGTTGAGACAAAGACAGGGAGAGATCACTCACCACTTACTGCCTTGCCATGAACTTCATCCTGGGCTTCAGGAATGTGTGATCCCTGCCACAGGAGACAGTCCTCCACAAATGTCTCCAACGCGAATCTTTCCCACAGGCTGCAGGTCTTCACAAACTTCCATGTGGTGCAGACCTTTAGGAACAGGCTGTTCCATCATGAGTCTCCATGGGGTCACAAGCCTTGCCAGGAAATCTGCTCCAGCATGACATTCTCCCTCCATGGTTCCCCAGGTCCTGCCAGGAGCATTCTACACTAAGGACTTCCCATGGGATCAGAGTCCCTTGGGCATCCACCTTCTCCAGTGCTGGATACTCCACAGGCTGCAGGTGGATCTCTGCACTTGGACCCCCACAGGCATGGGGGGACAGCCTCTTTCACCGTGGGTTTCACCATGGGCTGCAGGGGAATCTCAGCTCCAGCAGGTGGATCACATTCCCCTGCTCCTTCTCTATAGACCTGGGTGCCTGCAGAGCTGCTTCTCTCGTGAATTCTCATTCCTCTCCTCTCTCAGGCTGTTGTTTGCTCTTTGCACTGTAACTTTTCCTCCTTCTTAACTCTGATCTCCCAAAGGTGCTACCACCATCACTGATGGGCTCAGCCTTGGCCAGTGGTGGATCCATCCTGGCGCTGGCTGGCATTGGCTCTGTCGAACATGGAGAAATCTTCTGGCAGCTTCTCACAGGAGCTACCCCTGTAGCCCCCCCAGCCCACATCAAAACCTTCCCATACAAACCCAATACACCAAGAAACACTTTTCAGAATTTCTTCCAAGTGTGTTCTGGGAGATACCGTAGAAGAAGGAGGATTCTTAATTAGAATGTGGCCATGCTGCTTGGAGAGTAAGAGAATTTAATAATATGAATGCAAGCTGTTCTATGCCAGCTGGCCCCAACAGCAAACAACAGTCCTAGACATATTTAATTTACTAGCCTAAATGTAGCTTTTGTGCTCTTCCAAAGTGCTCATGCAGCAGTATATTCCTTAGCAAAGGAGAATAAGCACCAACTTTTTATAGGGAAAAAAAACCCAAAATGTTTAATGACAACTGTATAATTTTGTAGAGCAAAGGAATATCAATATATCTTTCCATGAACAAGATGATTCAACAACCATGAAATTGAATACTAAGTATAGATGTCCTAAGTGAAGACTAGGGTTTTCTTGAGATTTCAAAAGGATAATTGCATATTTATTGAAACAGTTCTTATTAATTTTTTTTTGTGGGAACATTTGTTCAATCATTTATTGTTAGTCTAATTAAAGTCTTAAACAGTCTAATTAAAACACAAGAAACAGCTATTATTGGTCTAATTACAACCGGAGCAATAATAATAAATCATTGACACAGGGAAGATATGGGCTTCCTAATATTAACCAGTTTTTCCTGAGATTAGGCTCATTACTGATGTACCTCTGAGTCACAGAACCTCAGGTTCATTCCTCTCAAAGTATAGGGATAGGTAAAGAGGAATCATCAGCTTCATTAGGTCTTTGCCAGGAGGAATATGACACTCATCGTGGAAGTTTACCCATTTTGATCCACTTGGGGCTCTTTTTGTGAGTCTTTTTATCACAGTTTTCTTATCCAGTCTTTTTCTTTTTTTCCCTTGGTTTCCATCAAGAATTTCTCTGTTTGCAGCACTTAGCTGTTATTTATAGCAGCACAATACTTTGCCAAAATAATATAAAGAGCTAATATTGTTTTTTTTTGTTTTTTGTTTTGGGGGGGTGTGTTTGTTCGTCTAGCTTGTTTTTTTGTTGTTGTTTGGGGTTTTTTGTCTTTTTTGTTTGGGTTGTTGGTTTTGGTTTTAGTTTTTTTGGTCATAGTGTAGGATTTTCAGACCTTTACCATAGAGGATGATCTCAGTTAAGCCAAGCCAAGTTGGGCAATGTCCACCTTCTCCCAGATAATTGCTATGGGAGTTAAAACTAGCAGGTTAGGCTCAGACATGCCAGATAAGTCCTGAGGGCCTTCTTTATCAGGTCAGTAATATGACTGCAGTAGGAATAACAACATCATATTTTCTAACCCTCAAAGTAGAAAAAAAATGACTTCTGCATACTTCAGGGGCAGGAGTTCAAACTGCAATGCTGAAAAGAAAAGTAAGAATCTTGTGGGCTTCAGGGAGAAAGAACAATATAGGAATAATTTTCTTTGATTATTTCCATTATTGCTCTTTCCTCAGTGTCTACAATGTAAAATGAATATGAAAATTTCATGCAAAAATACAGCTCAAACAGTCTAATCTTAAATGCAGGGAAATCAATAGCTAATTTTTCATCTTCAAATGTTTTAGATAAAGAGCTGCACTAACAACAAATAAGAGGTAACATTATTTCATTGTGTGATTAACTGTAAGTCAAAAAATAAAACTGTATTTTGAAACCTCAGAATGATGAGCCTATGTGAATTAATAAGCCATGTGTGAGTATATACTTTCTTTCTCTTCATAATTCATTTTAAACTTTCTTGCTTCTAAACTCTTTTCCCATTTCCAGGACATCTGGTGCCTAAAAATCACAGCATAACAGCTCCAGACTTTCTCATTTTGTAATTAAAGAAAGCCTGGATTTTTAGGTCTTGCTGTGAAGATCACAGTATGTGTATTTATGAGTCTGGCATATCCCTCTCACTTACTAGCCTGGTTGCAATTTTTTTATCTTCTCATAAGCTCTGAGCTGATAATTCAGAGTGTTTGTGATGCTGTGAAGGGACCTAGTTCCTTAAAAAGCTGACCTTGGAATCAGTTTTGAGGGACAGGGTCTAAGACAGAGGGAAGACAGATTGTGAATCTCAGCAAGATACAGCACATAGATTATCCAAACAATCCGTACTGGATCTAAAGTACAGACATCTGAGTCAGATTTCCTTTATGGCCAATAGGGAGAATTTTACTTTTTTATACCAATATAAGATACTATAGATACCAGCTTGTATGTATTATACTAACTTATATCCAAAGCAGATTGCAAGAATAATGACTGAAAATTTTATTTCTCTTTGTTTAAAGTTAAGGTCCCCTAAAGTTATTGACTGAGAGGGACATGTTTCTTCTATAGATCTCCAGATCCTTGCTAGACTCTGGCATGGCCAAGGATTCCTGTATGCCTATATTGTGCAAGTATGGCATTGCTAAATGGCTTGAGTGACACAAACTGCATTACATGATAGTTTCCCAGCTATTCCAGTGAATGTAATAGATTTTCTCGACACTTTAACCCAATTTCCTGTTCCTCCTGCCATATTCTCTTTTGTAAAAGACAAAACTATTTTTTACTTGTAAAACCAGAAGAAATTTCAAGTTAATTTAGATATTTTCATTCCTTATAAATTACTCAAAAACTTTAAGTGATTATTTCTAACTTCCACATCTTTTAAATGTTCCTCTCAATTTGTTTAAAAAAGCCCCAAAACATAACTTACATCAATTCCCCCTACTAGAATGCTAGGACTAAAAACATGTAGTCAGAAAAAAGGAGTTTGAATTCCATTTTTCTTAACTTTTTTCATCTTTATATTATCAAAATCCAAAAGGAACTTTAAAAAGTCAATTTAATTATATTCACATTTTAAGAGTTGGTAGTGTTTGCCATTAACATTCAAAGCTACCTTTGATTTAGGTTGTCAAAACAATGACAACAGTGACAGAATCTTCAATTTGTCTTTCACAGAACTTTTTTAAGTGCCCTCTGGAGATTTACAAATACATTTAGAAAGAAAAGTAAGATAGGATTTACCAAGAAACATTAATGTTAATTTTCTAAGTGAAACCTCTCAGTTAGTGTCAGTTATACCATGTAGATAAATATTCCAGCTTTATAGATGGTGATCATGCTCATCTTGTAGGTATGGGAAATAAGGTAATAATGTCTATATGTGATCTGCTGCACTCTAGTAGCAATCTTCAAGATGTTTATTCCTGGGAAACCTTTCCTACAAAGCCCCACTCATTGTCATAAACCACCACATTCAAAAGTAGGAATGATTCCTTACACTTCACACTTCACCCCAAATAGTTTCTTCAGCAGAACTACATTTACATCATTACACAACAGCAAGAAAAGGTGCCTTGCTCCCTGCTTACACTGTCAAGAAAATAAATTTCCTGTAGGAAAATAATTTCTTAGCAATAAATTAATGTATTTTGAAGGGAATAAACAGATTTTTCAAGACTTTTTTTTTTTTCTTTTTTTTTGGTAGATCAAGCCCAAATAGTTCCACATGTGTATAAATCAAGTTAAAATCCCCACCAGTAAGAAGTTCAGTTTTAATAAGGCAGCTCACAAACAACAGTACGTAACACCCCCCTAACAGACACCATCATTGCTGGCTTAATCATTTGTAAGGAATTAAAAGAACACTTGCCTGTCTCAAACACTGTCAAGTCCACAGAAGGAGCTGTGACAAGATAAGCCACCACAGTGGAAAGTTGATATGGTTAGCACGTCCTGGTTAATGCAGCCAGACAAAAATCCCCGCTGTGGCAAACTCGGAAAGGAAGGAACTGCTTATACACATACTACCCCAATTTTTGGGAATGACACCTGTGACCACTCTGCGGTTATCCTGAACTTGGAGTGTATAAAGGTGTCACATGCCAGAAGAATGACTCCAGAACCTCCATCACCAAACAGCCCAGGGTGAAGAAGGACCAATGGGACCACCTGCATCCATGAGTGATGATAAATAAAATCCAAGTTACTGACTTGGGCACACGGTCTCATTAGCACCTTATTACAGACAGAGGCATCTCTCACTAGTTGAATCACAACACCATTATTGCAATAATAGCCTTAAACTGCTTCAAAGCATTAGGAAATAAAAATTGTAGAACACATTTTTTATTTTTGGACACATAGATAATTTTGGAGGGCTCAGTACTACATAAAGTAAGGCTTTCCAAATCTTCTTGACAATATTAATGCAAATACCTGAGAGTTTTGTACCATGTAGTGTCTCCCTCTATCATGTTGCTAAGTAATAAGAGAAATACAATGTATTTCTAGCTGATTTTGATATTTTCAATATTTCTTTCTACCAGCATGATTTACTTGCTATCAGAATCACTTTTCTGACTATCTAATTTTTTTCCTACTCTATAATTATTAAGTTGTAGGAAATAAACATTTTAAAGGGAATTGAGGAAAGTCAGTTCTCCCAGAATCTACCAAGAATACACCTGACTTCAGTCCCATTTGTTTTTGTGGGGTTTTCAGACTAATGCAGTTACAGAAACTGCTACTTTTTAATTATATTCAAAATGCATATGTGAGACAGGGAATCCAACAGCAACATTGGCACCAAAGCAGTGTAAACTATTTCCTCTGAGTCTTGTGAGAGAACTCCTGTTCAGAATTAGGTATTAAACCTGAGGGGCTTTGTGGCATTGCAAGACATTTCGTAAAGCAATTACAGCAATACAAGGAATTTTTTTTTTTGTAACCAAAGCAAATTTTATTATCCTACACTTCCATTACAGTTGTGGCCAAAATTCTTTTCACATATTTTAAACTTCTCATAGGATTTAGTCCTTTCCCTTACAGAAACAAATTGTCCTCTGAGCATGAAAACAAGACTAGAAAACAGAACTAAACCAGACATTTAACTTTACGCATTTGAAGATAGGTGAAATAAATGGCATTCAAAATGACTTAAGAATATAATGTAGATTATAGTAAATATAGAGATACTGAGAATAATCAGTCATTAATTCTGACATGTCATCATTCAGATTACTGATCACTATGATATCCCAGATAAGATGAAGAAAGTTATATAGTGGCTTATATGTAGGTGGGGAAATGGCAAAAATAGTATGTTTTTAAAGGAAAAACATGGAATATGTGGTTGTAGTTTTTGCTTTCAAGATCATTCAGTCCAACATTTAAGCCTGTTGGCTTGTATATGTGGCACTTAGTGATGTGGCTTACTGGTGGATTTGTTGTGGTTAGATTTACTGACGTCAAAGGTCTTTTCCAACATAAGTGGTTCTGTGATTCCAAACCCAAATAAGGTTAATCCCATCATTCATCTTACATTACTCCCAGTTGTGTCCAAGACTAGGCTGGGTGGGGCTTTAAAAAATCTCCTCTAGTGAAAGATGTCCCTTCATATAGCAGGGGGGTTGGAATTAGAAGATCTTTGAGATCCCTTCTAACCCAAGCCAATCTACGATTCTGTGATCACACTCATTCATCAATGTACACTTTCCTCACCCTGGGAAAGTTATAACAGATTTGAGGAAGGTGATAATGAATAGCTATACCTAAATTGCAAGATGCTACATTTCTGATTGACGTTTTATAGCTGAGCATTTTTTGTTTTCTCCTCCTCCTTGTAGAAAGAGAATGGATTATAACAAACATGCAGTAGAAACAGAAGAATGATCTGGAGATATTTTACATGTGTAGCTATTAGGAAATTATGAGTTTGAAGGCAGAGTACTGATGAAAAGTGAAACAATAAGATGAATGACCATAAACGACCACATAAGTGTGTTGAATTCTCCTCAACATTAAAGTTTAATGCAGTAATTTAAATATTGGTTAAGATTGCTAAGCCTGTACACACATCCTGGTTTCTGACTAGGGAATGGGGAGAGGAGGGTGAAATTACCTGCCACCTACTACAGTTTTTCTTGTGTTTAGGATAAGCAAAAGTATTGCATTAGATAAATCTTAAGGCCCCTGGGAAGAGAAACTTTAAAAGGAGGGTCAAAATAAAAGTACAAAACAAATAAAAAACATCTTCATAGCGGAGGATGCCAAGATGACCATCAGTATCACCTTATCTTTGCTTGCGTATTCTACTTCTCTGTTCCAGGAAACTTTTAAAGACAGTAAATAGATACAGGTTATTTTAGTGTTATTGCTTCCAAATATCATCCAGCAATGCTTCTGGGCATTGGAAAAAACATAAAAATAAAAATGCATGAGTCTGTGGGAAGACAAAGCTCCATGGAATGTTTCTGAAATTATTCTAGAGAAATGACAATTTTCAATTTTATTGCTCCTTGACTGACCTAACTGGAAAGTTCAAACAAAATGCAACAGTAACCTCCAACTGAAATAGCAGGGGAATGTCAGTCATCAATCAAAAAAAAAAAATCAAAAAAACAATAAAACTCTAGGGAATAAGTATGCCAATAGTTCAGACAGTGGTATTTGATTTAATAAGTGCAGGAAGGTATCTTACAGGATATAGCAAACAGAGATGTCATATGGTGCACCCAGAGCCTTGGAAAGTCAACATGGACTATACAACAGTCATTTTTTCTGTTCATACAAAAGAGACAAACAAAACTACTGTCTGCCTACTTATCTATACACATTGGTGTAATTTAAAGGGGATTTTTTTCTTTTCTTCTGATTCCTTGCATGTGTTTGTTTTGTTGATTTTCTTTTTTAATAATGTTCATCTTATATCCTGAAAGATGACAACATAAACCAGAAGATTTTTATTGCTCACTTCTGGGTCATTTTTACCTGAAACCTAATGCTATCACTAAAAAATAGCAAATGCAGTGTTACATCTCTATTCCCTGAACTTTTCCCTTCCAAGACTTCTTATAAAGTGACATATAAAGGCTTCTATACACAGAACTGCATTCAATGTATATAAATTCAGTAAGTTTTATTGAATCTTCAAATCTGAAAGAACCATGTTGTATATATCTATAAGACTGAGTTACAATTTTCAAATGGACTCTTATCTTTCATTTTTACTTTAATCTTGAAACAGCTGACTAGTTCTCATTACACTGAGTGTATTCTCCTGCTACCAGAGAGGCCTGTGATTACAAGGTGATTACAAGGTATATATCACTGTATAGGAATCTTGACAGCTTGCTTTAGTCTGCAAAACCCCTCACTTCAAAATATTACCTAATTTGAAACACTACCTAATTTGAGATATTTCAGTAATAACAAAACACTTTGTGTGCAGTCTTTTGCATTATTTGTTTTCTCTTCTTTCAGTAAGGAATCCCGTGAATCCTGGGTTCTGAGGAAATTTTTTGAGCGGTCGTTTTGTTTGTTTTGTTTATTTCAATTTGGTTTGGGGTTTTGTTTGTTGGGTTTTTTTTCTTTGTTTTGTTTTTCTTTTCAGAAGCCTGTTAATTTATTCAATTATTTACAATTAAATACCAATTTTAGCCTTTTTTTTGTACTTGCATTCTGATATCTGCTTTTGAATATGACAAATATTTTATTCCAGAAGATTTTCCTCACCAAAGTTTATGTGAAAGATCTTGCCCTAAAATTTAACAGGATTTCTTTTTAGCTGAACACAAATAGGTAATTAAAGTTGGTATAAGAAAACACAAAATCTTTATTTTTTCTGTTTTATTTGCTTAGAAAAATGTTTACGTATGTTTTAATGGCCAAGTCATAATTTTTTTCTATTTTATATGTGCATTCAAATCTTTAGTCTTGATGTTCTGTGGGTGAATGGAGTATTATCAGAATTAAGACATGTCTGTCTGATGGAGAGAAGGTGACAGAGTTATTTTGACAGTTTTTGACTATTTATGTGTGCTGCACTTGTAGCCTTCTGCCTCTGCCAGCCGAAGAGGAGGAGGGGACATGTCCATCTGTGCCTATGTCTGCTGTGAGTCCAAATGTGGGGGCTGCTGGGAGCAGAGGCTTGTCTGAAGCTGTGTGACACATTGTTTGTGTGTGTGTGTGCCTCTGTGTGTGTATGTCTGCAGGCTGACTCATGTACGAGTGTGCCTCTCTTTGTGTGCGCCAGGCTGGGTTCCAGCAGCACTCCACAACAGATTCCAGGATGGAGCAATGAGAAGGTGGCTGCTCTTGACGTCCCTTAACCGTCTCCTCAAATTCATTTCTGAATTTTCTAAGTGAAAGCTCTAGAAAAAGACAATAACTATTTGATGTATTGTAAATTCAAACAGAATCAGGAATATTTCAAATATAAAGGAAAATAATGATTCAGAGAAAGATCTGACATACTTTATCACCTAGCTTAAGCTTGAACTTGAGGTTTAGTAAAATGGATCAAGAATATGCCAAGATTTAACACACCTGTTTTTAGCTGTTGAAACGTACAGTGCTGCAGTCTCATCATTGACATCCCTTCTAAAAGTCTGCAAGAACCATTAGATTTTAAAAATAGAAATAAGTTAAAACTTCAGGTGTCTGCACACAACCAATCAACCACAATTCTTTTTGCAGTCAATATACCACCAGTGAACAATTTACCCTATTTTAAGGTAGGCATCTAATTTAGGTAGAATGAAGGGCCCTCTGAGGTGCCTATTTCTCTCCAGACAATACAGAAAATGAGAAGAAAACAGCGTAAGCTAGATATCCAAGCAGTCAGCTAAGCTATAATACAATCTAGTTGCATAAGGCAAATTGGCTCCTACCTTCAAGTTTTATTCCTTTTAGCTTTCTGTAAATAGAAGAAACACAAAGGATATTAATACATCCCCAATGCCTCATCCAGTCACAATATTTTCTGCTAGTTTCAAACCCAACATTTAACTTACTGCTAGTTCTAGCAGAGCTGTGAGGCTGTGAGAATATCATAGCCTGAACGGGAAATTGCCATGCATTTTGAAGACATTGATTACCCCTTAAACTATCACCTACTTTGGTATCCTCTTTTGCTACAGTTGCTCTTTAGTTTTCTAACAGTAATTAATTCCAGTTTAATTACACAAACAAGGAAGCAAACAAATAAATCATTTTGGCATGAAAAGGTAAAAAAACCCAATCAACAAGCAAACACCCTCTCCCTCCGCCATGAGTCAAGGATGTAAGCTAAAAATTAAATATTAAAATTCTCATTAAAAGAATAAAACAACATATTATGAATGTATTTCCATCATGGTATTAGGAAAAGCTGCCACCAGAATGAAATATTGTCATTTGTTTATGATTTCTTGTTCTTCTCCAAATGGTGTATAATATATTCAGTTCTCAGGCAGAAAACATGGAGTGTATGGCAATGTTCTATTAAATTGCTCTTTTTCTTCATTGCACAAAATGCTTCATAATTGTACTTATTTGCTCTAGGTCCTAATATTCATGTACAATTTGCTCATCATTGTAGCTTAATGTGAGATTTGCATGTTTTTAATAAAAATAAATCTGTTGTATGCCAGATTAATTTATTTTGAAAAAATAAAGTTTTCTTATCACTGACTTAATTAATGCTTGCTATTGCTATAGTTCTCTCATTATAAGGACTATTGATTCTGATGGTAAATATAAGGAAGAGTTGAAAAAAGCAGTTACTACGAAATGCTCAAATGCTCAGATTTCTCTTTTTTTCTACCATGTTTTGGTAATCACACATTTAGTAATCCCATAGTGTCCTAGGTAAAAGTGTAAAATTTATGGTGCTTTTTTTTTTTTCCCCAAGAGTAAGACATAGTCATTTTGGAGAGTTGAAAAATACTTTTCTGTTAAAGGAATGTTCCTGACAAAAAGTTTTGACAAGCTATACTTAATAACATTTCAGAAAATGGCCTTAATACCAGGGTAGAAAAAAAATATTATGGACAAAAAGAGATTTGCACTATAAAGAAACATAAGAATATAGAGCAGCTACCTACAAACCAGGCTGGATTATGTCATGTGTCACTGTCCTAGCAAAGTTTTGTGACAATCAGAATATGTACCATCCATGAGTACATACAGAATATGTACATCCATGAGTTCTATCCTTACCTGAGAAAGACTTAATATATTAGTTCTTAGACAAGTCAGTAATAGAAGAGACAGGAACAAAGACCTGTGTTTTTCTGCCAGGTAGCCCTTCTCCTTTTCTATGGAGGTTAGTATTAATTATAGAATGATGGAATCATTTAGGTTGCAAAAAACTTTTAAGGTCATTGAGTCCAACCACAAACCTGTCACTGCCAAGTCCATAGCTAAACCTTGCCAGCAAGCACGATTCAACTACACCTTTTTTAATGCCTCCAAATATTTTGATTTGACTGCTTCCCTGGGCAGCCTATTCCAGCCCTGACAAGCCTTTTGGGGAAGAAAAAAATTCCTAAGCCTCCTTTACTCCAGACTAAACATGAACAGCTCCCTCAGCGGCTCCTCATAAGGCCTGTATGCTAGACCCTTCACCAGTTTCGTTGTCCCTCTCTGGACACACTTCAGCACCTCAATGTCTTTCTTGTAGTGAGCAGGCTCAAAACGTAACACAAGATTTGAGGTGTAGCCTCACCAGTGCAGCAGAACCTGGCACTTTGCCTTATTGAATCTTACACCATTGGGCTCAGCATTTTGATCCAGCCTGTCCACCTTTCTTTACTGCAAGGGTGACGGAGCACAGGCACAAGCTGCCCATGGATGATGTAGAGTGTTCCTGCTTTGATGTATTCAAAAGCCATCAGGGCACAGTTCCGGGCAACTGGCTCCAAGTTACCCTACCTGAGTATGGTTTTCCATCAATCTCCAGAGGTTCCTTCAAACCCCTGTTGTCCTGAGATCATGATGTGTAGATCTATCCACAAAAATATTCAACTGTTTTTATGTTGGGTGATATCTGAAGTCATATGATATGAATCCATTTTTACTAAATAAATTGTTTGTCCATAAAATTGTATTCTGCATTATACTATGGTAGAGGTTCAGGTAAATATTTAGGTAAAATCAAATTCTGTGTCATTGTTACCTCAATGTCACCTTAATCAAAATAATATATTTAACAATTACATACTTCTTAAGAAGTGAATGTCTACAACACATAGTGAAATGAAGGAAAAATTATACAGACATATGAATTCCGGTATGATATTTGAATATGAAGTAACAACATACAATTATTTATGGACAACGGACTCTAGGAATGGTTACTGTAATTCCACATTGCTCAGGTTGAAGTGAATCATATTTAATAGGGTTCAGTTTATAGAAACCATAGATTCCACAGGATTGGAATATAGCAGGCATGATCAGACAGTGGTAAGGCTAATAACAGATCCTACTGGAGAAGGAGGTGATGAGCAAGGCATGCGATAAATGGAGTAGTCAGTAACTGAAGAGTTATATGTTAAATCATAGTGATTTTTTTTAAATAGTGATTTTATATATTTAATAGCATGTGCTGTGGTTCTGGAATGACCTGCACAGGGCCAGGAGTTTGAATCAATGATCCTGATGGGTCCCTTTCAACTCAGCACATTTCATGATTTTATGGCTATGTAAGAATAAGGCACAGTCCATAGATATTTCAGAGATAATGAAGTAGGAGTATCTTTTTCTGTATATCACAGTAATATTGAGATTTCTTTTCCAGGAAAGAAAAAGATATTACATTATTGCCCTGACACATTAGTGAGCAAGCTGAAGCAGTTTCACACATTAAATAAGTGAATTTACAAGGAAACAAGAAACATTACAGCAGATTGCTAAATAATAGATAATTGATGAAACCACTGATTTGTGTGTTAAATATCTATTTTGGCAGTAAAGGAAAAAAAAAATATTACAATGCACAGACAGAATCCCAAACTGTCAGAGTTCAAAGAGCATTTGGACAATGCTCTTAGTCATAGAATTTAGTTTTAAGTAGTCCTGCAAGGACCAGGGAGTTGGACTCAATATTTATGGTTTCCTTCCAACTTGATATATTCCAGGATTCTATGATTCTAATTTAATTAAAGCACCTTTCATCTCACCCTCAGCAATATTTGATTTCTCTGGTCTTATTTTTTGAAGTAGGCAAGAAAGTCCCTTACACAGTGGATTTAAACCACTCTATAGTGACTGTTGCTTCTCTCTAGAAAGTGGGAGAAATCAGGAATCTGAATTTATAAATTAAATAAAGTGACTTATAAATTAAATAAAGTGATATTTGGATGTATTTTTACACATAAAAATATTTTTAATGGCTGACTGATTAACTTCAGATCTTTATATGCAAATTATTATACTATTAGTTTTGCTTAGACATTTCAATGTAACTTTCAAAAACCCAAATATTTAAGAGTCTAATATTTTGCAATGCAGTAAGTGTTTTAACATAGAATATGGAAAAATGATAGTTATCTTAAAGCCAGCTCTGGGAAAAGCTAGCTTTTCTATTTCTTCTATTGTAGTCTAAAATAATTCATATGTTTAGTTTGAAACTCTTAGGAGTTTGCCTAGCCGATAGTCCTGTAGATGCAAGGTTGCTTTGACTCTGTTTTTACATGTGTCACCAAAAACAAGGTACTGCCTGTGCTCCTGTTAGATGTGCCCATACTCACAGGCACAGTGGACATACACATCTGGCCACACACAGGCAGAAGACATCACCTTACAGGCACGCACACAATTACCAACAACATTCATACAAATGTGAGTGGCACTGATGGCTCTGTCCTGATCCTCGTCTCTAGCTGATCAGGAGTGAAGTGGAACTTATTGTGGTAAAGACAGAGAAAGACAGTGCTAAAGGTAATCCCACCTCCGATATATTGCATCTGTGTTAATTACCAAAGAGTGGGAACAGCCTTGCCCTCACAGCTGGGTGTGATGAAAGAGTGAATTAATTGGTAGTCAGTCAGTTGGAATCTGCTGGCTGTGCTATGAGGAGGAAGGGACAGGAGGTTATGTGGGAGACAGATGAAGGAAGCCACTGTACGAGGGACAGACAGGGTTAGGTGACCATGCTAGTGACAGGAAGGAGCAAGCTGGAATAGCAGCAGGAAGAAGAGAGAAGGAAAGAAAGAGTCAGAGCTGTGTGGAGTTGCTCATAGGATTGCTACAGAGAAAAGGTATGAAAAATTTCTAGATAACATGATGCTGATACTTGAAGCCTTCTGAAATTTTTATTGAAGCACTCTGAGTGTTTGGCCATCTCAACCACAACAACTTATGTAAGCACATACAAGAAAAAAATTAATTGCACCAGGAACTGGCCAGTAGCTAGCCTCAGACCCCCAGCCACTGGCAACTGGATGTACACTGTAACTTAAAGGTACTCATATATTTTCTCATTTCCTGAAGAACCATGGAATGGCATATCTACCAGCTGGTCTGGATCTACAGTGGCCCAAGTAGCCAATTCCCAGGTCCCCATCTCTACAGTACTTGGTTTAGACCTATGGTCCCTATAGTAACTGATATCAGGCTCCTGTTTCTTTAGTGTCTGAACCCAAAACAATGGTATCACAATAGATAGCTTCTAGATCATGCTACTTAACCTGTGACTCTGGCTTACAGTTTGCAAGTGCTACACACACAGAGTACAGAGTGCATCTTCACTTAGGACACCCCATCAGATGCTGATACGTATCTATGTGCCTCTCCAGAAGCACATGGCTTCTTGCAGCCTCTGTCGCATATGCCAGACCTATCATATAAATGTCTTAAACTTTCTAAAATATTGCAATGTATAGGTAACTGAATCCCACAAAAACTCTCAAATAACTGTTAGGAGTGTGGGGTCACACTATAGTTACTGAAGTCACAATATTGACTAGAAATATTAATTTTAACCTTAGTTATCTTCATTCATTCAGTTGATTTGTTACCCAACTCCATTTTCTAAGATGATTAGGAGCTTTATTTAATAACAGGTGAATCAGTGACAGTAGACTGTGAAGCGTACCCTAAATCTGTACAACTTCATGTGTTCATTAGAGTTTAGCCCTACATCCTTATTGTCAGTTATGGGATATGGAATTCACATATAGATACCTACAGTTAGACCTTTTTTCCTTTTCTTTTCTTTTTCTGTTTACATTTCAGACCAGGATTCTAGCCACAAGGCCAATCAGCATCCTGCCTCCATCTTTCACAAAATCCATTCAGCATTGTGTGCATAGCATCACTTGATAGTCATCAATTGATAAATCAGCAGATCACACCTTTTACAGGTCCTGTTGCTAATGGCATCTAGAGTTAGAAGAAAATTGTCCACTTAAATAAAGACTATACATATATCTTGCAGTAACATATGATACATTAGAGTTGTTATCCAGACCACAGGTAAAAGTTTTTATTTAGGCACTTAATAACTCAGTGCTCTACCGAGTTGCTCCAGCCTGATCCTTGTCATTTACTTAGAATCACATCTGACCTAGCAGAAACAGTGGCAGATAATGCATTTTACTTATTCTCAGTATATATAAACAGACCTTAAAAATGGAGTTCATAGGCAGAGGTTAGATCTCTGCTTCAAAAAACAGAGTGAAAGCAGCAGTTTTTGACAGTGTCATGCTGCTTACACAGCTTAAACGGGAGGCCTAAATATCCCCCATGCTCTATCTGGCCATTTCCTTGCTGCTTCTTTAAAAACTAATCTGCTTTATGCATTTCTATACTTCAGGGTTCTCTGTAAACCTTCACATTCTTCCTCATTATTCTGAAGTAACAGTGTCTCCCACTTTTCTTGTCTGCAGTAAATATTCAGTAAATGTTCTTCTAGTTTTTGGGGTTGTATTAGTCATTAAATAATGGCTCTCAAGGCCAGGCTATAGTCATTCTCCTGCCTGATCCTTCATCTAGTAATACTTCATTTCCTTACCATCCTAAAAATCTTTTAATTTTGGTCTTCTTTATCAGATGCATTTAATAAGTGATTCTGACACAATAAGTCAAGTTTGTCTTGGCTTTGACTAAATCCTGAATACCTCACTAAAACAGTAACTCTTTTTCTCTGCAGATGTAATTTCTGGAACACAGTTAATTTCTTTCATCATCTTCTTCTTTTGTCTTCTTCACCTAGTGGAGGTTTCATTTAGTTTACTAAGGAACAAAATTTATTATTTATAGCATGTTTTTCTTATAGAGGCAGAGAAACCATAATAGAATGAAAGACAGTGTTTCAAATTATTGTAATTAAGATCTTCTGTATTTCATCAGAACTGATATCTATGCAGAGAAATATATTTNTTTTGTTTTGCTTTGCTTTGTTTTTAAGGAAAAGAATTGACATCCTAGATGGTTGCTAACAGATCTCTTCATCTTTAGTTCATGCTTCCATATCATGATTTTCAGTAGTTTATATGATGTTCAGGGAAATGGAGAACAAATGTGTAAAAGTAACTTCAAAAGACAGAAAACCATAAAAATAATAGGATGCTCCAAAATCCATCAATATGATCTCCCTCTTGGGTGTACTTTGCTTTAATATTTCTTTTATTTGTTATGTTTAGACAAGGTGGGTCATTTATTTTCTATTTAATCCCCTGACATCATTGATAACACGCAGGCACACAGAACTTTTGAAAGTGAACCTACTCAGACTTCTCAATCCCTGATGCAAAAGCTATTGTTACCAATGGTAAGATTTCCAATCCTTTCAAAATATTTCCAACTATTTCAACACACTTTAGATCAAGCAAACTTTTTTGGGTTTAGAAAACTAAATTTGGGCATCATTTATCCTCAAATAAAATGCCTTATTAAGACTGGAAAAAGACATTAGTTAGTTTTGTGTCTGTTGACTTTCAGGCAGTAATAAAAAAAACCCCCTTCAGTAGTGAAACTGTAAAATCTAAGTATCATGAAGTTTTGAGGGGAGTGGGTGGTAGCACAAATGTACATCATAGACTTGACATTCATTCAAGGTCAAAATAATAAAAGAAAAATATAGTTATAACCCCTGCACGTAGGTGGACAGAGAAATATCTATTTATTTGTACATAAACAGTAAATAGGTTTTCAGAATATCAATCTTTGTGCATGTTTAGATGGTTTAATAAATTATGAGGATAATACAACAGAAGCAAATACCAATACATCATTTTTTTCTGATATATATCAATATCAGAAGATATAATTATTTTTGAAAGTGTTTGTATAAAAAGAAAATTTTCAGTCCTGCAGAATCTCACTACGGACTTGATAAATTGTTCCAGTTATAAATCACAGTCTTCATCAATGTCAAAAGACAGAAAGCTGAGAAACACCAGTGTATTCTTTCTTGCACAGTGTGTTTGATTTCCTGTTTAAGTTTAATGTATTCAGATCTACCTGGTTTATCCTAAATACCCAGTTCTAGGAGAGTCATTGTATTCAGTGAGTTATTTATAGGCCTACTAAATAAACCAAGACAAAAATTCCAGAGTAAATTACTTTGTTCTTCAATATTTTTTTCATATTTAGATTAATTTGCCTGATAATGTAGGTGGTTTTTACCACTTACTATATGGGTAAATGAGAGAGACTATTTCATATTTAGAGGCTTTAACTGTATATTGCTAAAGTTAAGAGAAATAAACTCAACCTTGGGTTTTGCTATTCTGTTATCTAGATGACGACTAATCTATTACAGTTGTTTTCTACACTTGGAATTTATGCTGCACACCAACTAAGGCCTACCAATCAGGTTAACAGACTGAATGTATATTTTCACTTTGTTACCCCATTGCTGAGCCTTTCAACTAAAGGTGGTGAGCAAAGGATTCTCTATGCTGCCCCAGGATCATCAGAACACCTCAAACTACATGCAGAGCAACACTCTACGACAATGTCATGCAGTTCTTAAACCTACTAAAATAGCAACCATGGGAAATTTTAAATAATTTAATATTTCCTATATTGAGAGAAGTTATCTTTTTAAAATTGTAGAAACAGAAAGTTAACAGGAGATCCTTCAACTGCCTAGAGCTACTTTTTTGGAGAAGATTAGAAGAATAGTGAAGACTGAACCTAATTCTTCTCAAATGTGCACCGACAAAAGGCTGAACACAGAAATTCCTGAATTGAGGATTTTTATTTTTAAAAAAAACCCTTATAATTATGTTTTTTGTTAATTTTAAACTATTTTAAAATTATTTTTAAATACTTTTACTAAAAGCATGTGCTATAGTGGAACAGGTTGCTCAGAGAGTTTGTGGAATCTTCACTCCTGTAGCTTTTCCAAATTTAGCTGGCCAAGTTGCTGGGCAACCTCATATAACTGGATATATTTTCCAACCCAAATTATTCTATGATTATATATACAAATAAGGAAATGTACATACACACACAAATATATTAATCACTTATGTATATATTTTTATTTTTTTAATATATGAGAGATTTTATAGGAGCTGATCTGTTTCTATAAGGATGTCTGAGTCCCTTGTATTGTTGCACTTCCATCACACTCCCAGGACTACGGGGATTGATTTAGTCAGAGGTTATATCATATCCACCATGAAAAGAGTTTTGGAATTGCATCTATTTGTTTCAGGTAATCTTTGCATCTCATTTATGTAATCAATGAAATAGAATAAAGGCAAATAAGGTATAATGTTGGTTTTGTCTTTCTGTTATGATTGACAGCTAGCTAACCAGGCTATTTTGAGGCTATTCGTAGGTTGCTTTACCTAGCTGAGCTGTCTTCGTCTTCCAAATAAAATGCATGTTGCTAATGCTCACTGAAACTTGTTTAATAGATCAAAAAAATTTAGCAATCATCATTTAAGGCTAATTTCAGCTGTCCAAACATAGGGTATGTAGTGCCATCTATGACACCACAGGGCATTCAAGATATTCACATAGACTTATCAACTATGACCCAGGATTTATGGAAGATCTGGCTTGCTCTGAAATATCAGCTGGGGGTCAAGGAAGAGATACTATGACATTTAAAAAAGGTATTTAACTGCTATGTCTGGGTGATTGAACTGAGACTTTTAAGGAGAAATTACCCTCACCCGAGCTTAAAATGTCTTAATTTATCTTACACGCCTTTAACAAATAGCAGAGAAAAATCAGGAAGTTTTATCTGATTTTAATCTGTCTAAAAACAGGTAACCACCTGTAATGAGATGAATTCTGTCTTGGAAGATCATAATATAGTGAGGTTTTCATGACTAGGTGCAATGCAGCTATATATATCCAGTATGTGGTCTGACAGATATATTTGGACACTATTTGTAAACCGTTTCTAGTCTCTGAGATTTAAATACATTAATTTATTCAACCAGATAAACATAAAGCAGTTTGCTAAAGACTTTTCTTAGTTCTGTAACTGTTTTCTGAATGTTACCAGTTTTCTGCTCTTCACTCATACGGACAATTTTTTCCTTAGCACATTGAAATTGTCTACAGCAGACAGAAAGAGATAACAGGGAGCATTTTCGGGCCCCAGGAGATGGACTTCTTCCACTTAGAGAAAAGCATAAGCAAGACCAAACATAACTTGTCTCACAGTCTCAAACAATCTTGAAAGCTCATCTCAAAGGAAAATATATATATATATATATATATATATGTATGTATTTAAGAAAGCTGTTGAAGTTGAGATGATGAGACCAGACTATCACTGTCATGCATGCCATTACTTAACCAGTGGGAATTTTAATATTAGCCTTGCTGTTGCTAAATATATCCATCTACTGGAATTTGAGATCACAACTACTAGCCAGTAGTGAATTTTTTCAAAATATTGCAATTCACTGAAATTTTGTCACTCTCCCATTGATTTTAACAGTGTCAGACTATTGTATATGACATTTGTTTAAATTTTCCTTTCAAATTTTCCAGCTGAGGAATTACATGGAATTAGAGTAGTTAAATACTTCTTGCTAGCATAACTAAGACTTAAATTACCTTGCCAGGAATATGGCTACTACTACAATGTGAGATCTAAAATGTATTATAAGATAATATATAAAACAATGTAAAAAATAGTATTTAATTTTCATTATATCTTACCTTTCTTTCTTAGAAATCAGATCCAAAGCCATATGATACAGACTACACAATGTTATATATTATCTTCAGTGGCCAAGTTATAGCCTGGAATCCAAACTTTATGTGTCTAGGAATATATTAAAAAAATAGTTCAACACAGCTTTAGAGAAATGCATATTCTATATGTTTATGTTCTGGAAAACTGGCAGGTACCTTTTTTTTCCTTTCATTGAGTATTGCCTAGTGTGTTAGGGAATGCAGGGCTGAATTCTAAGAAATAAAGCTGCTTCACAGTGTGGCCACACAACCTAAATAGAAACTAATCCTGTGTTTCATTTTGACAGTATAATCCCAGGGAAAAAAAAAAAAAAGAACTCATTTTTTCTTCCAAGATATCTTTGGTAGACATTTCTTGCAGTTACATAAAAGTAGAGTCTGTATTTATTGAAAACAGTGCTCACACAATTAAATCAAATTTGCAAATACTCAGCTTGAGTTATTGAAATTTAATTAGAAGTGACAGCTGTGTCTGGTCTTTGGACAAAAATATGCATAGAGTTTTGAGTAGGAATTAGAAAGGAGAAGGTGACAGAAAACTGCATGACTATGCTTCAAAAAAGGGATTTGGGAACAATTGTGTCTTTTTAACTCAACAACCTCCCCTAGACTTCCCTGCCCCCATTTATATGTTCATATAATTAGAGTAAAACTTTAAGTAATAAGGTTATCACATACATACTAGTGTCTGCCATGTTATACAGTATCAAGTCACCCTATCTAATCTTCATAAAATACAGAATTAATATATATAAAAAATTCCTTTATGGTTAATTTAGATAAATACAATCGATACCATGAGGAACCTTTGCTATTTTTTCTCTATTTTTTCTACTTTAGGAAAAATATATATATATATTCTACACCTTAAAAAATTAATGTGAGATTATAAAAAATTAATGTGAGGGTTATATTCATGTCCGTTTGATTTTGAATCAAACTTGTGTTTCTGGAAATATAGAATGTGAATACTTTTAATGAGGCTTCAGTCATATAATGATAAATTCATTGTGACAAAAGGCACATGCTAGCCTGTGGAGAAAGAGCTAATGTCATTCATTTTATGAATGGATGGTATGAAAGAAATCTAGAGTGCAATTTTTATTTGTTTTAGGAAGTTCTTAAAATGACAGTGTTAAAAATAATAAGCAGTCAACTTCTCTAGGTTTCCTTTGAGTTGTAGAGCAGGTATTTAAACAACAGGATCCTCGTTGCAAAGTTACCTTTCCTGAGAAAATATCTGAGTGTTCATTTAATGAAAGTGATCCATTCTTGTACCTAAACTTCAGAGTATGCAATACCTAATGCTAGCTTCTTGTTAATTTATTCATTATTTATACACTGCTATTTTAAGATTATGATGGAACAGCCATTTTCATGTATGCTGACTCTCTGTCGTGTAGACATTTTCATCTTGAAATCAGTCAGGCACACAAGACATTCCACCGGTCTGAGACTAAGGAAGTGCCACTTGAGACTTTATCACACCCAGGAAACAGCACATCTGTCTAAATTCCTGATATCTCCCACACACTTTCTCTGGTCTATATTCTTCTTTGTCTTTTACATACAGAGTAGATTGTCCTTATTTTATTGGATGGCCTACCCAATCACTTAATGAGTTTTTGTAACCTTTTTTCTGGTGGTGTGTGCTTTCACATGGTGTTCCTTGCTTGCGTCTTCCTCCCATTCAGACAGGAAGTCTGTGTTCCTATTCCTCTGAAGAGGTGGCTCTAATGTCTTGTCACTTCTGGTGGAAGCCTACAGAAGGGATTATGTGGGAAGGATTATCTTTCAGTTTTTCCACAGTCTGTTTTTAATCTCTCTGAAGCAAATTTTCTGATACCTCTGGCTCAGTCTGTAGGCACAATGGGAACAGAATCATTGTATCATAGAATGGTTTGAGTTAGAATGGACCTTCAAAGATCATCTGATCCCAATCCTCCTGCAATGGGCGAGGACATCTTTTAACAGACCAAGGTGTTCAAAGCCGCTGTCCAACTTTACTTTGAACACTTCCATGAATGGGGCATCTACAACTTCTCTGGGTACCCTGCTTCAGTGTCTCACAACAGTTTCAGCTGACTCTGGCATTCTTTCACTGAAATTATAAGTGTGAAAGAACCAGGATTTTGATTTTAGGCAAGAGCTAAAATCAAAATCTTAATTCCTTTTAAGTGATGGTTAAATGTATCCTTCCTCTTGCCCATGTGCCATCTTGCTTGAGACACCATGTAGTTCTAATGTCAGAGTTGGACCATTAGGTGGAGAGGGGTTTTAAGAGTTTGCTGTGCCTTCACCACTGAATGTTAGAAGAAAATATCCACAGGTCTGAGGCACAGTGTGAGTCATGAGTTTGAGGGCCAGCTTCTAAGATGAAGTTGCAGAGTACTTATGATCATCCTTATTCAGCCCCTGTACTGCATGCAGGTACCATTAGAAAGTGCTCTGGGTCATTGATTTTCAAACATGCTTGCAGCTAGTAGAAGGTCAATCCCAGGCGGTACCACGGCAATGGTCAGCAATCTACCTGTAAGGCCATGGAAATTAATGGAGCTGGTGTAGAGCACTGTAGAAATAGCCAATTCCCTGTGAGTATTGGGTAGAATACTGGTGTTCTACCTGTGTTTTTTTTAAACCTTCTATAAAAAGGAGGCGCTTTTGGTTAATTTGTTAGCTTCTGTGGATTTAGCTAAATTAAAGGTAACTAAACTTGCTATCCATGTTCTTTATATCCTTTACTAAGACATTGTTTTAGAAGATCTTTCTCTACTAGCTATAAAAGAAGACTGTTTTACAAACTCACATAGGGCTAACTTTTAAGCAGCTTAAACTTTGTAGCATAAACCCAATGTTTTATTTCAAAAGATACAGGGTAAGTCTGCAGATTGGCTGACATACTTTTCTGTTATTGAGAAAGGCTTGCATTGTACTTCTAAACTTGTAAAGCATTCAGTATTAAAAAACCAAACATATACAAACCACTTTATTCACTTTTTCTAGCTAATTTGCCTTGAAACAACTGTTTCTATATTAAAATGTTCCAAAAAAAGAAGAAATGAGCTAGCAAAAAATAAGTGTCGTTAATATGAAATTGTGAACCGCTTTTTCTCAAGATTCATCTGGCTTGAAATATGTTATGAACAGTGCACTTCAGAGGGTGACTGGCCTATTTTATAGCTCAAGAAATACAAAATATATGTAAAGAAAGAATTTTTGGTGTAGTTTAATGCTTTCAGCTAATGAGCTTATTAAATTTAGTTAAATTTAATATTTAGTATTAAATAGTGAGACTCCTGTGCTTATTTAAAATCTACTTGAACATGGTTTTTATTCTTGTTACAAATAATGGTACTAAAATTTACATTTTAATAACCTTCATACTTGTCAGAGAATTATTTCCAACTGATGATAACAAAGTTTACATTTCAACTAGTCTTGTTTCCTGTATTTCTCTGTCTGAATTTGTAAATTTTTTCTACAGATCATGCTTGTTCTGGCATAGATTCAAAACTATTTTATTGGATAAATGGAATGTCTCTTTTGCTTATTTTTTTAATTTCATGGTAAGCATCGAATTTGAACCACAAAATATGTGGTTAGATTGAATAGAAGGTCAGAAATCATTATTGACTTCAGTAATCATTGCAGAATCTGGGCCAGACTAGCAGTTTTGTAAAGTACTTGTAAAGTACTGATTCAGTAAAGTCAAAGTTCTATTGACTTCAATAAGATTTGGATCAAGCTTTTAGGAAATGTTTTGTTTGACCTGGCAATAGTGCCATCCACCTCTAGACGGATTCTGTTAGATGGGTTAATACAAATAGAAAAGGTTAATTTTATATGTGGTTTAGATATTAGCACAATGCTAGATATCAATATTCTCATTCACGTTACATGGTAGCTTACTGCTCATACAACTCCTCTTACAATCACAGACTAGCATAAATGAGTCTGCTTTAGCATCTAAGGTAATTCAGAATTTGACATTCAAGGGGATTTCCCAACAATACAATGATTGAAATTATTAATGAAGGACTCATCTATAACTTACTATTTAACCTTGCAAACCAAAGAACCTGTTAGGCTGGGTACCCTTTGAATATCCTGAATATTGCTTAATATATCCATAGTAATTTTCTTGAAAAAAAAGTCACCCTCATCCCCCAAACCACACACACACACACACAAAAACACCTAGGAGAAGGAAAAGTAGAACTTCCTACTTTCTGAACAGTATTTTTGTAGTTTTAGCCCTGAAAAAAGTAACTGGTTTGACTTTGCCCTTCAGATAGAAAAGGACTCAGACATTTTGTCTTACATTTCAATCTGCTCTGCACTGCTGTCATTCAGTAGCTTAAATTTTTAAATTGACTGCTGGAAATAGTAGATATGGATTTATTGTCACTCTTCAACCTTCCCTGTTTCAATAGCAGATAGGTTTGATAATTATTAAATAATAAGTAATATATGCTGCTTTTTAGAGGATGTGGTAAGATTTGTAAAGGAATTTGGGGATTTTGGGGGCTGAGTTTGTTGGGGTTTTTTTCTTTTTTTCTTTCTCAGTTTCATTTTCTATTTAACTATTCAGTTGTTTTTCAGATAAATCAGTTAATTCTCTTCAGTGTTGTCAGTTGCAGTGGAATACATATTTTTATAATCAGCTAAGCTAGTCTTTACAAAATAATGACCCATATGCTTTAATGTACCATGGTTAAAATTTGTTAGGTCTGACTTCCCTATATTTGGGGCAGTGATGTCTAGAGGCAATACAGTTCATGATCATTTCAGAAACAATGTCAATGTTAAGAAAAGACCCATAATAGATGCTCTTTCTGGGTTATCTTTTTAGTATTTCTGTAGCACAATGATTTCTTTAACCAAGCTGGTTGCATTTTACAACTGAAAGCTTTGCTAAGTATTTTAAGCAAATACTGAACAAGAGTTTTTGTTTCTTTGAAAACCATTCTTATACTTAATCAACTTGCAATCAGTCATTGCTAAAGTATTTTTAAGCTACATAAAAAAATATCTTAATGTGCTGTGTATTACAAAGTTGTTAGAATAAATTTAGAAACATTAAGGTATCAAAAATTCAGTCTATATATATACGCTATCATATTGTATTGATAGAGTTTTGATTATCAATTTAAATTCAAGGTAACACAATGTCTTTAAACAAAAGTGATATTTTTCCTGAAGTTTCCTCCTTTTATGCAGCTTCTCTCAAGGCAGATATACATGCAGAACAAATACGCTTTATTTCCAGCTGACATTTAAGACACACTTTTGCCTTTTGTATTTTTCTGCTTGAATAAAACAGTTACCCAATAAAATAACAGAATTTTTTCAATCTCAGTCTTGCTGTGTATCCTCAGAACTATAACTGAAACTGTCAGAAAAATGAAAGTAAGAAAAATAGCACACTACAGATTGCAGAATAATTGGTGTTGGGAAAAAAAAAATAGAGAATGAAATATTTCGAAATACCTAGCTTTTAAAAAAATATATAGCTGAGGTGTTAGCATGTGTCTTTCTTATAAAAAATGTGATAGGAAAAAAAAAATAAAAACTACTGAGAACTTTGAGAATTATACCACAATTTTATTTTTAAAGACCCAGAGCCTTATCATGCTGTGAATTTAATTGCAAAATCCTTTTGACATTCATGAGAACAGATCTAGTCCTTGCTACACTCCGAATGACATAGTATCCTGAAATCAGCAGTGATTTTGACCATCCCTTTTCTATATTTATCAAGAAGAGAAATTTAATTTTGAGATGTACTCAGGATAATCCAAATACTATTTGTCCTTCCCTCTTTAACTTCAATATCCTTCTGAAAGTTCATGCTCTAACTGATTAGCAATATTTATATCACTATATAAAGTTATTTACATCAACATAAGACATTATCTGCACACACTTAAGTAAATCAAGGCAGAGCTGATCTATCTGTTTCTGCAATGTCATCTCTTTCCTAGAAGACATTTTTAAAATGTTCAGTGTCTCCTCTCCTCTCCTCTCCTCTCCTC
>VZDJ01006585.1:10664456-10681578 GCA_008694505.1 Cyanoderma ruficeps | reverse complement strand
CCCAAACAAACAAAAAGCAAACAAAAAAAAAAACAACAACAGAAAAAACCCCACACAACCAACCAACCAACTAGTTTTAGAGAACTACCAGTTTGAAAATAAAAATTTCATTTGTATGTTCAGCACAGGAATTTGCCATAGACATGAGAAACAGAAAAAAATGACACCTCTTTCTGCACTGTTTTCTGAGGAGGAGTGCATTTTCAAATTATTAAGTCCTGCTATCAATCATCTTAACGCACTGAGTCTTCCTGTAATATACCAGACAAATCCATTAAAACTCTGCCTTCTGGTAGTATTCCTTAGGTTACAAACTGGGGCTCACAAATTCGAGCACCAAATTACACTATTATGTGTAATATTTGAAAACGTATTTCAGGATATGACACACACGGAAGCAAAACACACTTCAAGAATTTGAAGATAGATGACTCTGAACATATTTGAGGCAGAGTGAGCTTACAAAAATATGACAGGTATAGCATGTTATTATGAAAATTGCAGAAAACCTCGCTTTCTTGCTGCTGCCTTTTAGTACATGTGCTTCAGTATAGATGAATAATGAAGACATGTAATTTAAATAAAATTCTGACTCTTTCCAGTGTCTGAGTGGAACATGTCTCCTTGTGTTACAATCAATGAGGAAAAGCCATTAGCTCTTTACAGGACAGGTCCTAAAATATCCCTAACATTTCAGCCTGAGTTTTAATATAAATGCCTCTCAGTGTGCGGGTGTGTGTATCGTGAAGAAAGTTTTCTTCTTTTTTCCTTAAAAACCTATCTTAAAAGTTATTGCATATGTTTAGAAATCGTGGCACCAACTTCATACTTGCTTCCTCTAAAAACTATAAAAACAACCTTTTGTGCCATATTGTATTTTCTAGGTGTTTTTGGGAGAATAATGTAATTATTTTATTCTTTAGAAAAAGAGATTTGAAAAATTAACAGAAAGAAAGCATGCAGCTCATATGTTTATATCTTTAACCAGTTTTTATAACGTACTACACTGACCATCCTACGAAAAGAAACCTAAGCTGATTTGCTGCCATTAGTCACTGAATTACAGTGACAGACAGAGAATTACTGTGGCAGACAGAGACTGGACATTCATTTGCTCACTTTCTCCTACATTGATACTCTTGGGCCCATAAAATTTTTGGCAAACTTATTTTTTTTCTCTCTGCAAGCTGTGGTAATCACCTAAAATCTACACCTAAATTTCAGCTTAAATACAAGGCCAAATCAAGACCTGAAACAAAGTCTAGAAACATTACCGTTCCCAGAAATTATCATACCAGCTGTAGAATTTAGGCTAAGACTAAAGCATATGAATCTTTCTCTAAGTGGATTTCTCTACCCTGATGTCTACTTGTCATGCACATGATTACTGTACCAGGATGCACCATAAAGGGGCAAGACTTCATTCAAATTCCCAGTCATAGATGCCTAGTGACAGTGTATCTGCAGTGACTCAGAACTGCCTATTTAGAAAGATATGTGTGTCCGTTTTATCCTGTGCCATAACTTCTAGGTGCAGATGCATAGCTTAAAAACCCAATTGCCTTTATAGTTAAAGAATTCAGTTTTGATGTTAGGAAGTAAAGAACATAAGAACATTTTCAGGATTTATTTCCACTGCCCTGGACCTTTACTTCCTCTCTCTAATGTGAATATAGGGTTACCCATAGCCAATACTATTGAATGATTAAATAGCAATCTGAACTATTAAGGAATTGAGTCTATTTGTTATCAGAAAAAGTCAAACTATCAATATCTTCATGCTGGTTTCTGTTCATTATCTTTACTGAATCCAGATTATACTTAATTTTTTACTATATCTAGTTTTTTACTATATCTAGTTTTTACAGGTCTAGTTATATTTCGTGGTATATGGCACATTCTTTTTACATGTCTATGAATTGTCCTTCAAAAATTCCACAATTTTTCTGATATTTTATGTAAGTCTAGCATCTTACCATAAATAGTATGCCACTATATGATTAAAACATGTAAAAGAGTATAATTTTTTTATCTTTTTTTTTTTTTACTTTATTGTATGCAGTTTTAAGCCTGCAGTTGACAAAAAAGAGTAAGAATGCCTCACATTTTCTCTGCAGAATTCAAAGAAAGACATAATTGGATGCTTTGACAAAAAGGCAACAAAGAATTAATATTTCATCTTTTCTCTATTTTATAATGTATTTCACTTTTTTGAACAGACAATCAAAATGCACTCTGTTTTTGAGTTTTTGCAAAGTATAAAGGCATTGTGTCTCTGTTATTTTAAAGATTATCTTTTTTCTTAAAAAAAATATGGCTACCATTCAGAAATGTGGAGTGTACTCCTTGTATCTGTTTTGATCTTATAGTCATGTACAAACCAGATAAAAAAAAGCTGCCCCTGCTTGCAAAATTATTTTAAATTGGATTAAATCTCATTTTCCAAAATATAAGATATATGATATATGATATGAGGTGTAGGTGCCTATGTACTGGGTCAAGGAAATTACTTATACACAGATTACTTCTGCTTTTTTATGTAGAATCAGAATCTTAATATATTTACCACTTTAAAAGTGAAATCCCCTTAATTTACTAATTCTGAAGAATTAGACTCTGATTGTTCATTATTATGTTTTTTAATCTCAAAAAGGACAATGGAAATTAAAACTAAATTCTTGAATTAGAAAAATTAAAGAAATTCTAATAAAAATCTTTAGTTGGAAAACTGTAATAACACAAGTGTAACTTACTGTTTCATTTAAATTGCAGCCAAGTGATTGTCATATTTTACACTAGATATTACCTTTCTGAGGAATGGTCTGAAATAGGGAAAGAAAGGGAAATGGAGGCACAGGGACAGAAACAAAATCAGTGCTTAGTCATTCAGGGACCAGGAGATAAGGCTGTCACCTCAGGTTTGACTGAAGGTGACAGTTTAAAGGCTGGAGCACAGGAGATGTACTCTTATGCCACCAAATGGATATTCTGATTTTAATGGTAATTTGTTTTCAAGAAGTGTTTTTTCAGCCAATGTCAGTGTCTCTTGCCTTAGGTAGATTCATCAGTCCTGCTCCAGACAGCAGCATATATCAGACCCCTGAGTCCACAAACCACTGAAACTTCCATCATTCTTTCTGCTGTTTCAACTAATTTTTTCATGTGAACTTGTTTCCCCATTTAAATCAAATCTGATATTCTTTTTCACTGTTGTACTTTTAGCTACAATTATGTCTTTCAAGTCCAGTCTAGTTTCACTTTGCTTCCCTTATTTCAACACCCACAACCTGGTTTCCTCATGCTGATGAATGTCTGGTGCTCATCCAGACTGATTTAGTTCGCTTTTTTCTCTGCCTTGTGCACTTAAGACAATATTTTTTTTTACTTTTCCCTTTTTGTTCAATCTCAGTTCATTTGCAAATTAGGGATGGTCAGGAAGTGAGTGTACTTCAAAAGCAGAGTTGTTTCCTATAATTTCATTAGGCTAACCCCTGATTCTCTTTTGAACAATTCCATTTAGCCCTTGCTAAGGAGGTTTCTGGGTATTTTTCTGGTATTTACACCTGAAGCTACTTCCAAATAAAAGTATTATGGATGAAACAGCACCACATTCAGTTTCTTCCATTTTATACTGTCTTCCAGAACTATCCCTGAGGACTCCTAACCTTCAAAGAACTCCATTTTCTCATACCATGCCCCAGGATATTCAACTCACACCTACAGTTTCATGCAACAAAACCTCTGTCTTGTTCAAAAATGCTACTAAGACAAAAAAGTTATTAACAAAAGAGTAATAAAACCTCCTAAAGATATCTGGCATAATTCATTTAAGGCTTTTTTTTTATAGTATACATAAATTGGAAAGGGAAGTTACTAGACCTGCTGTTGGATGGGTCAGAGTATTGCATACCTTTCCATGAAAACCTGGCAGCCAGAATCATGATGCATCCCAAATTGAGCAAATCTTAATTGTTTTACTGTGAAGATTGCTATAAATATTTACTGGGAAACATTGTTTTATCTGTGACCAATGTAGATTTGAAAGAGTAATACTGGAGTGCAAGGCTGAGCACAATTCATAATGCCACTTCCAAGTTCCCCTTTTTTCCAACCTTAATTGTAACCAATTAGGTAAAGTTATTAATCTCAAATAATTGAGGTTTTGCTTAAAATCTTGCTTTCTTTTCATCATGCCCTAAGACTGCATGTCTTTTCAGATTTCCCTGCACTAATTTGAGAGTTGTAAATATAAAAGTAGGTACTGGTTAAGAATCTACTTATTATATTTCACCTTTGTTGATCTAGCTGTTGAATTTTACAAAGGTATTTTAGAATATTTCAGTATTTTAAAAATGCTGATGAAGTCCCATGTAACACATTGAAGTTCAGAACTTCAAAATCTTGAGAAGTTTTACAGCAAATTTTGAATACAAAATGTCTTTTAGATGTCTGATATTTAGATTTTGGATGTATTCAGCACATGTATCTAGTATATCAGAGATACTTTTTTGTACTCCTGTGGGCTGAAGTTATTAAAATAAATAATCATGTCTTCAAGGTAGGAGAGTTGGCTGCAGTCACACCTATAATTACATAATGTGCAAAAACAAGTAGAAAAAAGCATAGATTATGTGTATTATACTTTAGGTAATCCTATCTGGTGTCCCACCCTTTAGAAATTATAGGCATTCATGTGAGATAAGAGAGTCTCTAGTCTTTAACCTGCACTGGGGTCACTGCCCTAGAGAAATCAGGGACCCACAACTGATTTCCTGATAGCACCTCCCACTCCTTTATTAGAGGGAAACTTGGGATAATGGGAGAGAGGGTTTTTTGCTATAACTCAGTCCATGGCAGTTTAACCTCCACCTCTTTCTTACAAACTGATTTTTTTGTTTTGTTTTGTTTTGATCTTGGTATATATATAGCTAGTGTATATGTATTTATATTTGTTCGTCTTTATATAGGTCTTTAACTAAGCACCCTGACTACAGAGATGGCAGAGGAAAATATATTTCTGATCTGTCCTCTCTCTGCACTATCTCCTAAGTGCTGAAATAATGGCTACTCTGGCTTCTATTATTAAATTCTAGTGATTGCTTCTCTACTTTCCACATGTGTTCCAGCATGATAAATAAAAGGTGGAAACTAGCTGTTCCCTGACCTCTAATGTGCTCTGCATGCTTCATTTGCATTTGTAGACATGGCTTACAAAGGTGGTTAGTGTTGCAGACGTAACCAGCTTAGGATCTGAGCAGCAGAGCAAAACAAATTTTATATTATTCAAGCAGCAGTACCTCGTACTGATCAAAGAGTAGCTTTAGTAGGCTCTGAAGGGGTTCATCCTTTAATTCTTGCCCACCAGAGGCTCTATGGCTGTGTCCCAGGTTTAAGGAGCTTCATAGTGCAGTGTAGCAGATCTGAATGATGGTCCATTATAACTAGTATGTTGTCCCTGTGGGAGGCTTCAAAAATAAATGGCAGTCCAGTCTAGCAACTGAGAAACTTATCAAAAGAACAAAAAAATCTTCCATAATCTCAGTGGCAATACTCCTGTATTCTGTAGAGCATTATGACTCTTTTAGTGATGTCATTAGACTGGAGAAACAAGAGGATTTAAGTTATAGGCCTAAATTGCAGGTAACAATCCCAAAGAGCTACAGGACATCCCTTACTCCAGAGACTAATACATATGATAGACTAAGGAGAGAAAAACCCTTATCCTCCAAAATTCAAGCAAGCTTTTTCTTTGATAACTAGGCTGTTAATCAGGTATTATTTGTCATATTCACTGTCCTTTCATGAATCCAAGAAATTACAATAGAGGACTTCAAGCAGTAGATCATACTGTTGACAATGTATCGTTTACCCAGCATGTTAGCAATTTATAAAAACTGTCAAATAGTTTATTCAAAAGCCAATTGTACTTAGCAGATTAAAAAAACATCTGTTTATCTGTGGGATTTGTGTTTGTTTTGTTTTTTTTTTTCATGTTAATATATTCCTCTGTTTTCCTTCTCATTTCATGTATTTCAGGTGAAATTGGCATCTGGAATTCTCACATTTTCTATTTCTATTCCAAATTATTTTCTGCCAAACACCAAAATTTCAACCTGCCTACAAGAAATCCTAAATAACAAACATAAATTTAAATTTACGTCGACTTACAGGTAACTTCCTTTTTCAAAAAGAATTTCATCTATGCTGGATACCGTAAACATTGACACTGTGTTTTATTTACTCCTTATCTGACATAAACATCTTTAGCTCAGTGACTAATTCTATGTCTTATATTTGAATGCTTCTTAATACCAGATTGAAGTGTAGTTTTATTTTGACATACCTGTTTTACAAAAATGCAATAAATTTGATAGAAAATATACTTTTAACTTGTGTCAAATATTTTGCTAGGCACATTGGTCATCAAAACAGAAATGCTGTTAAGAATGCATATTTTCTTATTGATCCAGCTGATTTAATGAAAGCACAATTAGAATCCAATTGGGATAGAGCATTTATTGTCATTATATGCATGGTCAATAAAGCAACACGAGATACTGAAGACTTTCCAGGGAATAGAACAAATACTAAAAAAGCTTGCTGGATATTGTGAAAAATATTATTGATGTCAAGAACATATGTTCTTGTGCAAAAGAAAATCAGTAAAGCTAAAAAGACAGAGAAATATTTCTTTACGACAATCAAAGTACAAAGATATGAACAATATGTTCTACAAATTTTAACGCTAACTCTTATATATTACTCTCAAAATTATAAATCTATGTTAGTATTTAACTGATACCTCAGATATAAAATTGACACTTGACTATTTTGTCCATGCTGGAAAAAGTTGTTCCTAAATAAGTCTGCCAGTATATAACCAACAGTAAATTCTGCTTTTCTTCTATCTTTTTGTCTAGGATTTTTTTTTGTCAGCATTATAGTTTCATTCATACAGAATCCTTTCAAAATTAACCATGTATAAAAATGGTTTTATTTTAATTGACACATTTTATGTGTCTAAACTTACATTTGGATCTCATCTCTGTATTAGGTATTACATGTCCTTTCCTAGGATTTTAAATATAATTCTATCTCCTTTCCTGGCAATTAAAACAAAGTGGTCCAGCATTTCTTACTATCTATATTATCTCTTTGCATAGGCCATGGTTTACACATATTCATTGTATGGTTTCTATGAGAGTCTCAGGAAGTGAAGTGTTAATGGAGTCATTCAATTAAATATTTTTCTTTATTCCTGTCTGATAGCTAATTATGCTTTATACTTTCTTATGCAGGTGCTTTGGGGCAACTGTATTTATTACTGAAATAAAACAATCTTATTACAAAAAGATGATTATTCTACCTTAGAAAAAACAAAATTATGGAAAGCCTGAGAAAATACAAATCAATCTAAACTGAATAGACATGATAGAGAAGAGCAAGGACTCTTTTTTTATCATTCTCTACAGACATTCACATGAAATCAACTTCCAGCTGGTTAAGAGCCCATAACTAACTGTCCCTCTGCTCATTTGACAGGCATTTCACTCAGAGAGAGCAGTAGCAGAATATCAGTATATTCAGGTACCTGACCATAGAGAATGATGTTTGCATGGGGGAGTGGAAAGCACTGTTTACTGGGGTTTTTTGTTGTTGTGGTGGTGGTTNAAAAAAAAAAAAAAAAAATCTGTGAACTTACTTTCCAGGATTGCATCTGATAATTGGATATAAATATGGTATGGAAGAAAATGCTTTAAGCTTATGCAACTGTAAGTTATCTAATCAAGAAATTAACCTAAAGAAAGAGGATAAATGACAAATATTTTGAGTAATAATTTCTTTCTGATTATATAGTTGCTAAGAACTGTAGTGTGTTGCCTTGCTAAGACTAGATATTACCCAGTAAATTTTAATATATGATAATAATGGAAAATGTTGTAGTGTAAGAAAGCCTATATTAGTACGTGTGCACACTGTAGACTGAATCATATTAATGTTCTCTGTATAAGTTGTAAATATAATTGAGCAGAAAACAATTAATTGCTACTTATGTGTATGTTAAGTTAATGTGGGTAGAGTTCTGAAATACATGGGAATCAAAATATGGATGATAGAATTGGAAAATTTTATTTAAACAGGAATAGATTGCAAATTTGTTAGAATAAAACATAGAGGGCTTGAAAATTATTACGTTATGGTAGAAATGGGATCTTTGAGACAGTAGTTATAATCATGTTGCAACAGCTCAGCATTTCAATTTAAGACCCAATTCCCAACTAAATTTTCAGTTAAGCTACCGAGTGACATAATTCTCATTTTTAAAATTTCTTGGCTGTTAATTTTTTTTACTGGAACAACAAAGGTCATACTTCATAAGCTTAAACATTTTCTACTCATTCAAAAACAGATCCAACTTAAGAATTTTATTTCATTTAATTTACCAAGTTGCAAAGTGACCATCAAAAAATAGATAAAAATCTTTGGTAAAAATTAAAAAAAAAAAATCACACAGATTTTTCACTTAGAAACATAGTGGGAAAGAAAATCCAGTAAAACTTTTATGTACGGAAAATCTCTCTTTTTTTAATCCTTTTTCTGTAGCTAAAGAGAATCTTGCGACAATTATAAATGGAGAACGCAGTAATCAGCATACAATATTGCAAATTGAACCTAAAGGCTGAAATAGTATAACTTGCCATAGTATAGAAATATTTTTGTAGCACTGTGATGGCATAATCAGACAGAAATGTTTTTAAATAAGTGTTTGAACAACGTGACAGTTCAAAAGGTAAAGAAAGACTGGGTTTGCTGCAGCACGAGGTATCCAAGTGATAGAAGAAAAAGTGATGGAAAAATGACAAGGGAAGTAGAACATCAAACAGGCAGTGCATCCCTCTGCATATACAAGAGACGTAACTGGAAACAACAAAAATAAACTGGATCAGTAGCAGACAAGACACCTCACTTGTTAGATGGGGACATGGACAACCTGTTAAGCATACGGGAAGCAAATCTGCAAAGAAAGAAGTGAAACTCATTTTGGTGCAGTTTTTTTGTTTTGCTCAGAGTTCTTGCATCCAGCCACTCTGATATTGGTTACATAGAGCCACCAAGGACCACAGCCATCAGTGGTAACTCTATGATTTGAGCTCCCTAGCACTGTAAATTCACAACCGTTGTAAGCCTTAAGTAATAAGGGTGAACAGCCTTAAATATGTGGTGATAAGGATGTGCAAAAATGAACAATTAAAAACAAAACTTTGTTAATAACTGAATTTAATAAAGCGTTTATTGAATTAGTTTAGGTATTAGCTTAAAACTACCTTAAATTGTCACTTTTCTAAATACTCCCACCACAAAACAAAAACAAAAAAACCCCAAAAACCTATCTAACTAATAAACATCAGCAGATCAGTGGGTTTGTCTGAAACACTGCTAAAGTCAGCATTACAGAAACCATGGCAAAGCTGATGCATGGTCAAAAGGACGAGGTAGAGTGTGCTGAGACATTCTCTTTCAACAGAAGTGCACAGATTAGTTTAAGACAGCTGTGAAATCACACAGTTTTTGTTCTCTCACTGTATCTATTTATTTAAAGACAACATTTTTATATTTCTCATAACTTAGTTATTTTTTTAATCTTAGAAGATATGTTCACTTCTTGGGTAAATCTCCACATCAGGCAGAGGAATTCATTAGTTCCTGGGGTTTTTTTTTTAATTTTCAGTATTATCTGATAGCAGGGTATTTCAAAGATAGGGAAAGTCTGAATAGAGTATATAGAGAGGATTTACCCAGGATCTACTATATATATATATATACATAAATTATTAATATACAACAATACTGTTATATATGTGCTGAGAGTGACTAATTGCTTACAAAAAGTTGGCACAATATTGACTCTTGCACTATTCAATTCCTTAAATACTTAACTGTCTTCTTTTCCATGTAGGAATTAAACTATTCCTTTCAAGAAGAATTCCCAAGAGCTTGTCTTATTCTCTTCTGTATTGTAAAACCAGAAGTACAATTAAATGGTTTGGATTTTTTTGTGTGCAATTTCTTTCAAACATATTTATTTGAAGAATATTTGATTTCTTCTAAGTAGTTATATGTAAAAAGCAAAAGACAGAACGTAATCCTTTGCTTACCCTTTTTTTCTTTATACAAATACAAAGACAGCATAAATGGAGTATTATTTGTCAACATTACTGTTTAAGGTTTGCTTTGACTTATAAGAAAGCTGAGTTCATCTTTGAAGGCAGAAAGATAAAAAAAAAAATTCCTTTCTTTCTCTTCTTATTTCTTCTGAAATACTTATTTAAGAAAGTGATATTAAACATGAATAAGAACATTAATAGGCTTTTATGAAACCAGATTCTAGGAGAAAAACAAATAAAGGAACAATCCTGTGTCAAAATCTAGATACGTTCTGTCTTTGAGAATTTCCTTAGTAAATGCTAACATTGGATTTGTTCTTTAAAACCTGTGCTTATATTAGTAACACAAGAATTAGAGCATTCAAAGACAATGGGAGAACTGGCTGATAATGATGCAAACCCATCAAAACCATCCATCTTTCATCTTCTTTGAAAGACTGAGACAGTCAGATAAGGTCTCAGGTGACCAAAAAAAAACCCAAAAAAAACCCAAAAAACACCAAAACAAACAAACAAACTAAAAAACCCCCAAAAAACCCTAAAGGTCACACTCACCTTTGAGATGAGCAAAAAAGAGAGTTTGAGGGAGGTGCAGACCAGACCTTACTCAGCTGAAGATTGGAAACCACATCAAGGCACATGTAGGACCAGGGGACAACTGTGAACAGCCATTTACTGAGGGTGGACTGATGCCTCACCAAAATGATTTCCTTCTCTAACAGGAAGATCAGCTTGGTAGGCAAGGGAAGAGAACTGACTGAACTAATGTTGCCAAGATTTACATGGTGTCCCATAGCACAACGTTGTGTAGCTGTATTGGAAAAAAAATGGTCTGGATACATAGAATGACAAGCTGGGTGAAAAATTGACTAAATTGCCCTGCTGAAAGAACAATTGTCAGCAGTTCAAAACCCAGCTTTAGCCAGATATTATACGTCAGCCTGAGTTACTCCTCCGAGTTGATATTAAGGTCTATATTGTTCAACATCCTCATTAGTGGTCTGCATGATGAGGGAAACTACACTTTCAGCATGTCCCTGGATGGAAGGCAGCTTTTACATTTAGGGACTGCTGTCTGCCATTGAAAAGGTTTTCAACTGACTAGAGAAATGGATAGACAAAAATAACTTCGATTTCAATAGCCCTGTACATTGGACAAAATAGCACCATTTAACAGTACAGGCTGGAAGCTGATTGCCAAGACAGAAAAGAGACAAATCATTTTTTTGAGACAACAAGTTAAACAGAAGTCAGCAGTGTGCTTCTGCAACAATGAAAGCTAAGTGCCTGCTGGGCTGCATTAGGAGGACACTGGGAAAGTGTTAGGAAGAAATATCATATTTTTCCCTGTTTTGACCATTTCTTAGGTATCTGTTTATGGCCATTTTAGGAGAAAAAAATCTGATCTGATGTAGGGTGGTCACTCTCATGTTCTAAAAATTATAAATGAGTAAATTCCCTACGTGAATTAGAGAAAATGCAGTTACCTCTATAATAGTCTTTCAACAGCTAATTTCATGGAATGCAGTGTAAGGAATGGCAGGGACAGACTTTGAATGGATCTAATACCAAGGGAAGAATCATGGAATTTCCTGAGGTGGAAGGGGCCCACAAGGGTCACTGAGGCAACTCCTGGCACTGTACAGGACCACACCCAAAATCACACCATCTGTCTGAGCACATTCTTTAACATCTTCCTGAATTCTGCCAGGCTTGGTGCTGTGACCACTTCCCTGAGGAGCCTGTTCCAGTGCCCAACCACTCTGGTTGAAGAACATTTTCCTAGTATCCAAGCTAAACCTTCCCTGGCACAACTTCAGACCATTCCCTCAGGTCCTATCACTGTTAACCAGAGAGAAGAAATCAGTGTCTGCCCCTCTGTTTCACCTTGTGAGGAAGCGGTCGATGAGGTCTCCCCTTGATCTCTCATTTTGTCTCGGCTGTACAATCCAAGTGACTTCATGTATGGCTTTTCCTCTAAGTCCTTTACCATCTTCGTCTCCTTTGGACACACTCTAATAGCTTTATATTGTTCTAATAATTTGATGCCCAAAACTGTACACAGGACTCAAGGTGAGGCTGCACCAGTGCAAAGCAGAGCAGAGAAGAGCAGAGCAGGACAATCACCTCCATCTATGGCTGGAAACGTTGTGCCTGATGTCCTTCAGGACACGGTTGGCCCTTTTGGCTTTCAGAGCACTGCTGAATCATACTGAACTTGCCACTGACCATGACCCCAGGTCCTTTTCTGTGGTTCTGCTCTTCAGTCTCTCCTTCCCCAGTCTGTACATATATCCAGGATTGCCCCATCCCAGACGCAGAATCCAGTACTTGTTCTTGTTAAACTTTACATGGTTAGTGATTTTCCAGACCTCTAATCATAAAGAATAAACCTCTAAGTTGCCTTCCTCTTAGGGAGGCAAGAGCTACTCATTTCATTAGGCAGAAGTGTCTCTTGGTAGATAATCTGAAGTAACTGGTTTTTCAAACAGGAGTAAGGTTAAATCTCTAAGAGAACCACTTGCAAAAAGAGTCACATTAGCAGATGGGGAATTTCAGTGCTCCTTGATTTACCATTTAAAAAGAAGTTCCTGTCTTGGAGCAGAAGGAATTCAGGAGGCAATCCCTGGGCTGTCAAGGTCAGTACACAGCAGACCTGAAGCCAGCAGCACAAGGGAGTGCAATACTATTGTCGTTATAATTACATTTGGAGGAATTTTTTTTCAGTCTTTTTTCACCTATAGATGGATATAGTAGTTTTGGCCCAAATCTAGAAGACTAAACTCACAAATGTAGATATGTAGCAAGATGCTACAAGTACTATACATCTGCAATCCTTGCAAGGTCTGTTTTTATGCTTTAGATTTTTTTTCAGATTAGACATTTAATAGATATTAAATTTGCCCCTGAGATATTGCAGAGCAAATATATGACATCAATCACACAGAAATTAACTGATTGCTTTTAATTATACTTTAATAAGGTGCTACGGCTTCAAGTGTTTAATCCAGGGGGGGATTTTTATTACAAAATTCTGTAAAAATAAATCAATGGAACAGCATAAAACCTTAGCTGATGTCTCAACTACAGTGCATCATCTCCTTCTTTTTATGACTGTGCATTTATGGTTCTATTGTAAAGAAAAAGAAATTGCTCATGCTTGATGAATTGCTCAGTGACAAAAAGTAAGTTGTGCTAAGTCTTGATCAAGCATACCCATCTGCCCAATAATGCCCTTTGACTAGCTTTATGTTTGATTGTTTACATTCCACAAAGCCTTCTCTCAATTACCAGTTTAGCAGCTCAGATGCAGTGCATCTCACTGAAGAGAAACCCTGGATATAACAGTGTTTTATGCCCTCAGGTATTCTTGTCATGCCATGCTTCCTGCACATTCTATAGTACAATTGCAGCAAAGAGAATGGGAGACACTAATGGCTTTATGAGTGCAGAAATATACATATGCTTGCAAAATCTTCCCTCCCTGCCCATCCACTTGAAACAGAGTGCAATTTGCCTGAAAATTGTCTGTTTTACTTCCACATGATATTTCAATATCTGAAAATATTTTAGTCTTAGAAGTTTTATATTTAAACAAATGAACTACTGTCTAGGAAATCTATTTTAAAAACCCCCCAAACAGAAGAAAACCCCGATAGTCTATTCTTTTTTTATACCTGAGACAAGTATATTTCTCTCCTTTGGACTAAAATTTTTGAATGCTGGGGACACCATAGTTTTCATCTCTTTAAAGAGGAAATAATGTTTGTCAACAACAACAAATACTCTTTCTGATTTGGGACTCCATCACCTCTTTTATGCATATAAATGTAGCTGTGAATGAGATTCTATTATTTTGATTTAAAAAACTTTTTTAAATTGTCTTTTGCACCAAACTTGACTTATATATAAATAATAGGATCCTGAGTTTACATAAGCCTTTGTGCTTTTGGAATGGGATGTAGTACTTCCATTGTATGTTTAATGTCATTATATAAGCAGATGATGTGACTGTCCCTTTAAACCTTGAAGGTTGAAACCACGCAGCTCAAATCAAGCCACAGATGCATTCAGTGCTTATTACACAGCCTGGGTATGTTAGCAGCTGCAATGGCTTTGGGAGGAAAAACCTAAAACACTAAGTGTTAGTAGCCTAAAGAAAGGGAAAAAAAATTCTTAAAGAAGGGGGGAAAAAAAAGTAGAAATTTAGCATATAAAAGTGGATCACTAAGCTAGCTGCCTGGGCTTTGCTTGCAAAATTAAGCCTTCTTTCTGCTGCTGAAAGTTATCAACATTTAACTGTCCCTGACAAGACAAAGGCACAGAGTATGAACCAAGAACTATTACTGTGAATACATAAGTCTTCACTTGAAGTGTTTTTATATCAATAACTGATTTTCAGTATGCAATGATACAGAGTTTGGATCTCATTAACAAATTGGGACATAATTATCAAATATTCTGTGATAGAATAACTAGCCTAGCAGATAACATTGAAGCAGGGAAATAATTATGTATCTCTTTTTAAAAGTTTTGTAAGTGTCTAAGACAACATTCTTAATATTAAAGCAGAAAATTATAATGAGATTAAATTTTCAGGGACAGATACAAAACTGATTGAAAATATCACTGAATGAATAGCTGCCAAATTTTAATTGGTTAGTATGTGAGGTTTCTGGTCTGGTCACAGTTTTGTTCAATACTTTTATTGAGTTAACCAGTAGAATACAAAGCATATTCTAAAATATTCTTACGACATCAACAAGTATGACTAAATCAAATTAGAGGAGTTGCAAACAGATTAGATGATTAGATTTTAAAGTCTGCAAAAATCAGCAAGAATAACAGTGCATATCGGTAGTACAGTGTTACAGTACAGTTTTGTAAAATTCAATTAAAAAAATACAGAAAACAGTCAAGAGACATTACTGCTTAAAAGATGGAGGTTCACAGGAGTCCATAAATTAACCATTGGCGATGGGGAATTTTTTTTTCTCTGTATGAGAAAGGAAAATGTCTTCTAGGAAGCAATATGATTTTTCTGTCCTAAGTTTCAGTCTTATCTTGACCCACTTAGAAAGAAATATATAGTCAAAGTAGAAGACAGCAAGCAAGAATAGCATGAAAAGTTGAAAACATAGCTAAGGAGGAAAGGTCAAAGACAATGGTTTTGTTTTATTTAACAGACAAAAGACTGCTATGAAAAGGATAAAAACCAGATGTCCTCATTCTGTTGGCAAAAGAAGAGGTTTATGTTAAATATAAAGAGAAATTTTCCTTATAATAAAAGCAGTGAAGTGTGATTATTGAATACACTTCTGAAGAGCTGAATAGATATTTATCTGTGACTATATTTATAGTCAAGTAATGTTTCATCCTTCTTCAGTAAAGGAGAACTGAGTGACCTTTTATAATAACATCCAGCCTACAACCTACATGACTTTTTATTGTACATTAATAAAGAATTGAAAAAATGTTTAAAATGTCTTGAGCTATGAGATATGCCAAATTTATTAAGAAATACACCTTAATTACATTATAAGATATAAATATATAAATAGTGCATGAACGCTGCTTTCATAATTTACCTAGATATCAAGAAGAAAAGGAAAGCAAATTTTCACTCCTTTTCTTCTGTTGCTAATCTTCATGAATCAATATTTCAATATCATTGGTGAGATATGGACATCAAATGTATATCACTCACCAAATACTGTCATGGTCAATACAGATTTGAATTAGAGCTATTAATTAAATATAATGCTAAAAAACTCACATCAGGATAATGAGAAGTAAAACAAGGCCTTAAAAATACCTGCCCCCTATTCCTCCCTCTTTCCCAGCTCTGCATCCTCCCTGCAGCAGTGCGGGGAGGCAGGGAATGGGGGTTATTGTCAATTCGTCACAAGTTGTTTTTGCTTCTGCTGCTACTTGGGGGAGAAAAGTCCTTCCCCTGCACCAGTGTGGGACCCACCTATGCAATATAGTTTTCCATTAACTTCTCCAGTCTGAGTCCATTCTCACAATGCTGCAATGTGGGTCACCCTTCCCCAGGGTGTAGTCCCTCAAGGACAGGCTGCTCCAGTGTGGGTTCCCCCACAGGATCACAGGTCCTGGCAGAAAACCTCTCCTAGCATGGGCTCTTCTCTCCACAGGTCTGCAGGTCCCCACCAGGAGTCTCCTCCAGTGTGGGCCTCCCATGGGTTCACAGCCTCCTCTCAGGCACCCACCTGCTTCAGTGTGGATCTTCTCCACAGGCTGCAGGTGGGTCTCTGCATCCCCCATAGATCCGAATGGGCTGCAGGGGCAGAGCTGCTTCACCATGATCTGCACCACAGGCTGCAGGGCAATCTCAGCTTCAGTGCCTGGAGCACCTCCTGCCCCTCCTTCTCCACTGGCCTTGGTGTCTGCAGAATTGCTCTTCTCATGTTGCCCCCCTGCTCTTCTTTGGCTGTAATAACAATTACACAATGGCCTTTTCTTCTTCTTCCTCAATATGTTATCACAGAGGCATTACCATAATTCCTGATAGACCAGCAGCATGTCCATCTTGCAGCTGGCTGGCATTGCCTCTGAATGACATGGTGGCAGCTTCTACTAGCCTCTCACCAAAGCCTCCCCTGTAGCTCCATGATAGTAAAACCTGGCCATAAAANCAGTGCCTGGAGCACCTCCTGCCCCTCCTTCTCCACTGGCCTTGGTGTCTGCAGAATTGCTCTTCTCATGTTGCCCCCCTGCTCTTCTTTGGCTGTAATAACAATTACACAGTGACCTTTTCTTCTTCTTCTTCAATATGTTATCACAGAGGCATGTCCATCTTGGAGCTGGCTGGTGTTGCCTCTGAATGACATGGTGGGAGCTTCTACTAACCTCTCACCAAAGCCTCCCCTGTAGCTCCCTGATACCAAAACCTGGCCATAAAACCCAATACAACCTTTGGGGAAAAATAATAATAA
>VZDJ01006585.1:10545508-10664448 GCA_008694505.1 Cyanoderma ruficeps | reverse complement strand
TATATATAAAATTCATGGAGATATAACAGGGCAATCATAGCAAATGCTGATTTATAAAAGTTTCTGATGAGTGAGAAAAGAGTTTGAGTGCTGACACAAAGACCTACACTGCGCATAATGCAGTTCAACTGACATTCAGCAAAAAGTAAAATTGTGCTTGTTTTAAAAGCAAACTTAAAAGTATATATAAACCCGTAACTATTCTATACCTACAGATGACACCTTTTCCTCTTAAATAATATTTTTATATGATACTGATGACATGAAAATATATTTCTGAATATTTATATACCAGAAACACACAATAACAGACATAACTGAATCCTTTAAAGTTAAAAGCTAGTTTTTAAATTTAATATGTGTAGCCAGTTCAGTACATAACTTGTTTTGTGATTTTTATGCATATTTTAATGATCACAGTGTTTGAAAATGTATAATTTGCTTACAACAACCACAAAATGTTAGTAAATAAAGAAGTGGGAAATCTATTACAGAAATGAGCAAAATTTGGTTTGGCATTTAGCTGGCTTCCATGGATTGTCCGTATTTTCTGAATGTTTACAAAAACATATACGTTCATTCCTGGCCTAGATAGAAAATCCATCTTGTTTTGTTTCAAACATGTTAAATACATCTCAGTAAACAAGCAGTATAAAAGCATATAGCTTCATAGAGAATAATAGTATTTTGGATCTGCAAACAACTTTTCCCCTGTCTAATGTCACTACTATTTAGCCATCTGAGGTTAGTATTTATTGATTCTGCTTTTACTTTGATTGGATCTTACCTACTTCAGTGCTTCAGTAAATTGAAACCTTCTCCAGTTCATGGAAGAAATCTGAGAGCAAGACAGTGAGAAAATGTACACTGACCTCAATTCATTTCAGATGGTATTGGTAAAAACATTGTCATCAGGTTGCAGAAGTGACCTCAGCTACCAAGAGATAAAAATAAAACCTCATATTCTCAACAAACCTTTAACAGAAAGAGATTTAATTATTCCCAAAGTACAAATCACAGCACTATTTTTCTATATTCTGTAAATATGATAATCTCTATGATATTAATTAATTTAAAGGTCAGCATCCGAATGCATTCCCTGCTGAATAAACCAGCTTTATATGATGTAAGATTTGTTTCATATCTACAGTGTTATTATCCTTATTATATATTTTACTCTTTATATGTATTTTTCCAAGTACTACATAGAAATTATATTATGATAGCTATAATACAATTAATATAGTAAAATATAATATAATATATATTGTGATATTTATAATATAAGCACCAAATCCTCATGCCATGGATCCTGGGCCTATGAATAGAAACATGGACAAAGAGAAAGCTGCGAAACTAATCTGTTCAATTCAAAAGTTAGAGGGTGCCTTTCTTCAGTGATATTTTTTTTACTTTTTCCAGAAGTAAATCTCCGTTACACTTAATATGGTTTTATACAATTATTTAAATTTAATCACTTTTTTCCTTGGATTAATGCTTATCCTTGCAAGTATGCACAACATTATCCTCTTGCCCCCCTTCTTTTTAATTTCTCATCCATAAAACCTCTGCCACTGAAAAAGAGTTACCGTTTACCCATACTTCTTCATGTGTCACATATAAACAAAAAATAGGTTGTGTATCTGTGTTGTTAGCCTTAGCAAACAGCCAAACATACACCTAACTGCTCACTCACTTTACCTCCCTAATGGTATGGGGGAGAAAATGGGATCAAAAAGCTCATGGTTCAAGATAAAAAAAGGGAGATCACTTCACTGTTACCATCACAGGCAACAGAGACTGAGCTTGTAAAAAAAGATGTCATTTATTTACAATAAGAATAAAATTTAATTACTGATTTCGGTAGTAAAAAAAAAAAACACAGACAAACTTTACCACTGCTTTCCTTCCCCCATTCTCCTGAATCAGATTCACTCTGTGCAAACAGCACAGGTTGAGGATGGGGGTTATGTTCAGTAATTATGGGAGGTTCTTTGCTGATGCTTCCTTCTCACACTTCCCCTGTGCTCTGGCATGGGGTTCCCAAAGAGTGCAGTTCTCCAAGATTATCCGTCTGCTCTGATGGGGATCCTTCACAGGCTGCAGTTATTCCTTGCTCCAATATCACAGAGTATCAGACAATTATTTTAGGCTTGGACTAATTTCTGATTTCTTAATTTCTATGCTTCTACTGCAAGTAAACACAGAAAAGGTAGCTCAGTGAGGTATAGTTTAAGCAAACTAAAGTTTTCAGGTTTCTTAGAAGTGCATTGTTACATTCCAGCAGCAATTATGGAATCTTCTGATAAAGAACTTCTTGAAACCATATCAGTAAACTTTATTCAACACAAATTTGAAACACTGAGTATTCCAGAAACTTTTTATGATAAAAATTTTAGCTCAGCACATGTCACACTTGGAAGGGAAGTTGTAAATTTTGCTACAGATGGAGGATAGTGAATATAGATTCATTCACAGGAAATCATTTGCATGAATTCAAGTGAATTCATATACATTTGAAGCAAAATCTGCTATAACAGTTTGCTTGTTTGTTTTTCTAAAAATCAGATATCAACTGGGTAAATTAATAAATAAATATCCACCCTTATCAGTGCTCCATAAGAAGCTCGAGCTTTTTTGTTTGACTAGGGTTTGTTTGTTTATTCAAAATAAATTGACCTTTTGTCTTTTAGTCCATATTTTTCATAGAAAGCATATATGTAATGGCAGAGAATACCTTCGTATTTGTAAGTACTATACACTTCAGTACTCTGTCTACCCAGTTTTCACAAACAAAAGGGCAAACACCTCCTCATTCTCCATATCAGATTGTCATATCTGTCTTTACAAGTGAGTTATCAACCCAAAGAGTCTTAAGGTTCCATCTCCGTGTTGAGTTACACTACTGGCTGAATTAATAATACCAGAAAATCTGATTTGGCCACCAAAATGCAACAAAGAGTTAAAATGTGTTTCAAATCTAAGAAGTTTATATGTCTTTAAAAATGTACTTCTTTTCTTCTAAAATATTTTAATGCAATATAAAATTTTTGTTTGTTTGTTATTGTTTGCAATTTGACCTTCAATGTCACATGGTGGTACATCAAATGAAGCGATTCTGATCATGCGAAATTGGATCATGTCTCCCATACATCAACAGGATTGATTAAACCTGACAAGATATATCAAAATGTGACACATATGTCTCAAAAACAGACATAATTTTGTCTTCTGAGAACAATAGTGTTTCTTAATAATTTCTGGAAGATGTATTTTCTTTTGAGGATAAAAAACCCCTCACAAAAACAAGGCAAATGGTTTCACTGGAACTTAAACATCATAATTAAAGAGGCCAGAGAGAAATAGATGCTTTTGCTCCCTTTCAGGAAATTCGCTGGTAAGTAATCAATATTTTCCAACATAATTTCCATTTAAGATAAGATTTGTAAATAATGTTTTGTTATAAAATCAGTAAAAAGAAAATTATTGAGATGCAGAAGTAGTCATGAGACTGGAAATACAGTGTCTCCTTTGAGTACTCACCCTGTCATAAATCTTTTATTGCTGCATCGCACCATCTAGCAACATGCTAGTAGGCTTCTCATGGTCCATATGCTGTCCAGCAGACTCTTGTTAATTCACAAAATTTACAAACGTGTTCATACTGGAGACGAGGAAAAAAAAATCTGCTTAACAAAGAAGCAAATTTATTACATTCAAATTTAACCTGAGGAAAATCAGAAGGATTTTCTTATATTGTAAGTTTTTATAGAAATTACTATGAGCTCATTTTATGATATTCATTTCAACTGAGTTATGAATTAGCCATAAAAATCCAAGTGATAACTTAGGAAATGTATTTCAATATATAATATATTTCAATAAAATAGAATCTGGATTCAAAATACTTAAATACTTCATTCTCCTTTAGGATTTATTTACACACGCCCTTACCCCTCCTCTACTCACCTTTTTGTTTTACCTGAGTGGCCCTCTGTAGTTCAGGATCACAGCAGCTCACAGTAAAATTAGAAATAAGGAAATAATTGTTTACTATCAATGTAAAAGCAATAAACTTTTTTTTTTCCCTGAACCCAAAATAAATAAATCAGCTGATGATTTCCATCCTCATTCTTCACTCAATACAGACAGTCTTTCAGCAAAGACTTTTCTAGTGGTCATTTTAGCATCCTGTATCCACCTGAATGTGTGGCCTGGCAGCTTTGTCTGTCTCTCCCACGGTGTGTCTTGTATTTTTAATGCATACACGTAGGCACATGAGTAGCTGCTAATTTATATGTTTGGGTGGCAAACCTTTGGTATTCTGCAGTATAACATCACACATGCATCATGGGGCTCTTTCAGCCCTCTTGAATGAAGGCAGTAGTTAAACCTCCAGCTTCAGTGACACAAAACAAGACCAGCAACACAGATCTGTCTCTGGTAAAACATAGAGCACTAAGCGACTTTATACTGTCCTCATTATGTATTTCTGTCAAGTCTCTTACTTCTGTGGAAGTCTGAAAAGACATCAATATAAATTCAATTCACATTAAAGCTCTTAATGGTAATGCATTGAGAATAAAGATTCATATGGTTTGCTGTATGAGTATTTTTATTTATATAGTCAGAGATTTAGGACTTCAAAAGAGTTGCAGTCCTGTTCTATCTTCATGTTCTACCTTTCCTTGATGAAGCAATTATCAGATATGTAGATGATTTTGAAATAGGTTGTCTGCTGACAGAAATTACAATCCAAAGAGGCAGCAGCTTGATTTGGCAGGAGTGTTATCTTTGACACTGGATAAAGAGAAAAAACAGGAAGAAAAAAAAAAGTTATTGAAGGCTGAGGAAAACAGAGCTTTTCTGTCAAGTTTTCTTTCATCTCTAAGTATCCACCCTAGAGCATTTTACTCTTACAGTACTTCATTATTTCAGTTGCTTATGTTTCACAGTACAGATTTAACTCATTAAAAACTAACAGCCAAACAGTTATTTTTAAACATTATTTCCCAATGTTGTTAGTTATTGCTGTATTTGAGACATATCAGCATAAATGAGGTCTGACCTTAGTGCTGACCTTAGTCTTAGTTCTTGCACTCTACAGCCAAACAGAAAACTGATGAAGTGCACAAGTTGGAAAACATAAAGCAGATTTGCATGCCAGTGCCCATTTGTTGGCAGTGGGTTTTTTTAGGACAGCCCCTATGACACAGACAGTCTCAGCTGACTCCAGCCTGCTCATCTTTCCAATCTTCATGTAGATAAACATATTAAAAATGTGATATTTTACCTTACAGCAGGAGTTCAAAACAAATATTTGAGAACTTAAGTGTTAAAAACATGTGATACTGTAAGACATAAATATCTGTCCAGAAACTGATACCTCATAGAGTGAAAAGTAGCCAAAATGTGGAGGGAATTAATGTAGTCAGAGGGTTAGAGGAAATCAGATGAGCTACAACAGATTTTGATGAGAGCAAAGTACAAAGATTAGTCCCATTCCTAGATGGGAAAAGGATGAAATTAATGAAGGTTTTAAATTGCTGAATTACTTCAAATCAACTCGTCAGTAAGACACAAAATAGTCAACAGCAGTTTTAGCAATTAGAAAGTAATGAAGATCTTGTAAAGTCATCTATTGGGAAAAAAAAAAAAAGCCAGGAAAGGATAGCTTATTTAATTGAAATGCATGCAAATTAACTAGTCAGAAAAAGGTTTCATTCAGTAGTAGTACCATGTACCTACTTCTAAGCAAGTGAATGCTTTCAAGGGTGACAACAGCATAACAATACTTGTGTGATTAAACTAAGCAGTCATCTAATTTCCTACTGAATAACAGCTTATATAAGGTCAAAACAAGACTTTCTGGCTGACAAAGCACCTATATGAACTTCTGGAAGTATATTTATTGATTTTACCTTTCATCCAGTTCAAAATGAATTGGACACCACGTGTGCAGGATCCACAGATCCAAAACAGATGGCCACAACATGGATGACTGACTGTAACTTTGGGTTCAGGTCCCTGTGTCTGAGATTTAGTTTCTTGCTCTATTTAAGTATCTTAAAATATAAGGCCATTGATTAAAAACATCGAGGATGGTGCTGATGATTCCACCCTCCTTAGATGGAAGATGCCTGTATGTCTGATTGCAGCTCCATCAAGCCTCATTCTGGAATCTAATAGTCATGTTCTGAGTTTGCATTATCTATACAGTGGCTCAAATTCTGGTCAGGGTCAGAATGTATATTACAGACAGAAGGTGAGTATTTAGTGGACATTTATAGGATGATGAAACTGTTATTTCACATCAAATTAGAATGAGGGAAGATCCATGAATTTGTCTACTTCTGGGGTGAGTATCATAACCACTGAAGTATTATATAAAAAGCAAGATAAATTGCATCACAGAATTCAATTGAATCAGTCAGATTTACATCATACCTGATAAATCAATCTTTTTAGGATGATTGAATGTCCAAAAGTCTGTTTCCTGCATTTCAAATAAAATATCTTAGATAAAGACAGGTGGTCATTTCCAGTTTTGAGCATCCATAATACCAAATAATATAGTTTTCCAAACACTTCTGCTCTTATGTTGGTATTTCAGACCTGGCAACACATCAAAATTCTAATCTTGGACAACTGATTTTATCTTTGTAAGTCTTTTTTTTCTCTCTTTCCCTGATGCTCAAAAGTCATTCAAATGCTACAGAGAGCAGTTTAACGATTAATCCCAGTTGCTGCATTTGGACATAATTTATAATGAACTAATTAGAATGCAGCTGTAGTATGACTTTTGGAGATAGATCTGAATGACATCTTTTACATAACATTATTAACTGCTAATACATGCAGATTTTTTTCCTTAAAAGCACTTCATACTTTGAAGCTCAAATAAAACATGAAAAAAAATTACAGTTTTATGTATAACTAACCTTTTTTACCATCCTCATGCTAATTTCATAGGCTTGCTATCAATACGTTTTCTGCAAACAGGAACTACATATGGGACTACAGATATCAATCATCATGCCAAATCATATTCCTGGAAGAGAAACAAACAGGCTTTCAAGAGATGAACACCCTTTAAATATCTTCCATGTCATCTTATTTGGCAGGACGAGACTAGATACAGAATTGTTGTTTTTCTTTACTCTTAAATCTTTTCCTAGTTGTAGTCTTTGTTTCACCTTGAGGAGAAATTGCTTGTTCCTGCTAGAATAATTTCCTTTACACTTGGGGACCAGATAGCTTTGTAAGGGATTAATCCTCAAACCCCTGTGGGTAACTGCATGTAAATGCATTGCTCTATTAGTCATACTTGGCAAATCTGAAGAAAAAAAGCCAATCCTTGTAAGGGGTTTATGGAAGCACTAGGTTATAGCTTGTACAGCAGCAAGGGAATCAGCAGGAAACACCAAATACTCAGGAGTTCCATCTTCCCTAGGGTCTCTTCCTCAGAAAAGTAACAGAGTTAATCCCCTTCTGACTTTGTCTCCAAGAACTGATTCTTTTGGAACAGAACAGGAGAAGAGGGATCTCCAGATGCAATCTATGAAATTGTACCTAAGGCCTAGAATTGCCCTTAACTTCCATGGAAGTATTTTACATTTTTTTGTTGGCAGTACTTCAGATTTGACATAATTTATTTTCCCTGAACTATGCTAAATATTCATAAGATTTGGTACTCCATCCTTCCCTATAGCATACTTCCAAGAAACATAATTGAAAACAGAACCCATATAAATGCTATCAATGATGTTTTATGTCATTTTTTGTTTCTTTCTGCAGTGGTTAGAAGACGTTGCTGTCATCACTGTTTGGGTTAGCAACAATAATTTTCTAATAAGGCCAAGAGAAATAATTAGATGATGGCTGAAAAAGAGTGGTAAGCATTATTAGGCAATTTTCTTGAAAGTAAAGGGAAAAGTACATGGACAAGTGATAATTACATCTCAGATCTTTACATTATTTTCTCAGTTTTTGTTTTTTTAATGTATGTATGATTACTATTGAAATATTTCTGAGATTGGCTATCTTTCCTAGTACAAGACTTAAAAAGGTGAAGGGTGATAGATTATATCTTTATTAATTTATTTGTTGTCAAATATAGTGCTTCTCAGCTGCTACATATAAAAGTGTTCATTTATGTTCTGTTCAAATACACATTTATAAGAAAACTCTTGAATCTTCTGATGAAGCAAAAGACAAACGTTGAACTCCTTACACCTCTGTGTACCATAAATATTTCTTATGTCCTTTTTCCTTACACTAGCAGGTCTAATATATCAAATTATCTCTCCAGGAATTGGTAAATTAAGATAAATTATTGGCAATTGTTAAATCATTATTGTCCGATATGATTTGTCCCTACTGAAAAGCGTAGGCATTTAAGATATGTTTTATGTTTCATGTTTTCTGACAAATAAGGATGAATATTTGAGACTCATGCACTAGCACAGTTACTTTCTCATAGCCAACAGCTAGTGTTCCTTTCAAAATGAGAGGAATCCTTCTGCTGTAGTTTTTCAGACCAGGAAGAGACCTTAGGTGTGTGCCAAATCTCTCTTCCTGTTATTTCAACCGGTTGTGAAACCATTTTCATTTGGATTCACTGATCACTACTTACCATCAAATGTAGCTGTTTTTAAAAAACCATAAATAACATGATTCCTGTTGCAGTTGTTTTATCTAACTGTTGCCTTCCTGTCTTACTCTCTTTCTTATTCTAATTCCCTGTACTTGGAGTTTCAAGTAACTTAAAATCAGATAGATTTGGAGTTTCCAGAGTGAGATTGTCTAAGTTAATGCTTTGTGAAATGTTTTATGTAGATTGAATGCTGCTCCAGATTTTGCCGAAGTTCTCTGATTTTAGGAAGTTGCCAGTAAAATTTGGGATACTGAGTCAGGTTTTGGATCCAAGTCTATCAAGGGACACACAGATGTTCAGGAAGCTGGAACACATGACATATCAGCAGAGGCTGAGATAGCTGGGCCTATTCCGTGGTGAGAAGAATTAGTTGAGGAGACACTGCTGTCTATAATGGCAGAACAAAAGACAAAGCCTTCTGAGCTTTGTAAACTGGGAGCAGAGGTAAATGATGAGTTGCAGTATGAGTTGCAGTATGAGTTGCAATTTGCAACATTTCAACTCAGTGTAAGGAAATTAAATTTTGTCATGAAGGTGGTCAAACACTGGAATAGGTTGCCTGTGTAATCTCTGTCAATGTAGAGATTCAAAATACCCTGGTCTGAGCAGAAGCCTAGACAATATTACCTCTGGAGGTCCCTTCCAAGCTACACTGTTCTGCATGTCTATGACCTACATGAATAATTGACAGAAAAATCTGCCAGTGAAAAGAAGCAGACTGCTGTTCAGAAAAGACCAAACAAGGGCCCATAATCTGAATGTGTGCTTTTTCATGCATAGCATCAGTTCCTAGACTATACACAAAGAAAAGCCGAAGAAGTGAGTCTGGAGGGTTACCCTTTCCAAAAAAAGCTTGTTTACCTTTTGAATGTGTATATCCTTATTAGGTGAGGAATAGGGAAAACAACCAAAAAAACCATCCAACCCTCATTACTAATTCCAACTGTATCATTGGATGAGTGAAGTTTTTAACGTCTTAACAAATGGCTTGAAACTAGCAGTGTTGACAATAGAGTTGAGCACTATTTGGTCTGGATAGTATATATGGACTCCTTCCTAGCTTTAACCCTGGAGTTACCTCCATTCTTTTTCCATGTCCGCTGAATTTTGTTTATTCTGAGTCAAATATTACGTCTGTTGCATTGGTGACTCTGAATCACTTTCTACATCCAATGTTAGCATATAACCCTCCGTCCATTTGCAAAATTTTTGGCTCAATCAAAGTGTTTTCCAATATCCAGGAAATCTTTCATTTGCTGATTTTAAATTAAATAAACTATGAGAGAAAGGCTGCTGCCAAGAAAACAGGATAGAAAGCTCAAACCAGGCAACTTTTTTCTGTCTTTTCCAGACCCATTTGAAACAAAGAGTACCTTTTTCAGTATAGCAGCCAATCTGACATGAAATGATGAGACTGACTTACAAACATTTTTGAAAACGTTTATCTCAATGCCCTCCAATCTGTAAGTAAAAAACTCGAGATTTTTGAGGCTTTTTTATAGAATGAGCATCTATAGAACTGTGAATATAGCTTGGCTAAACAAGAGCAGCTGATTGGCAAACAAGATTGGCAGCTGATAAGCCAGTTAATTTAATCTTGCTCTATTCAGTGACTATTGCAGTATGTTCAGAATGGTAAGGGAAAAAATTATCAACTGTTAACTTATGGTATCATTTCCCCATATAGCAATGTAACTTTCTCATCAGCATGGCTATTCTTTTTCCTAATCAAATGAACTTTTCCCTAATGTAAGTTGTGGACTCCTCATCCCTGAAAGTGTTTAAGGCCAGGTTGGATGGGACTTTGAGCAATCTGGTTTAGTGGAAGATGTCCCTGCCCAGAACAGTGGGGTTGGAACGAGATGATCTTTAAAATCCTTTTCAATGCAAGCCAGTCCGTGATTCCAGCATAATCTGTCACTTCTGCAAGTGGAGAGGAGCTGGAAAGGAAAAACTGCTGAGGAATATGAAGCTCAAGGGAAAGCTTGTCCGCAGTGACCATGACGTGATGGAGTTTAATATCGTGAGGGCAGTGAGGATGTTCTACAGGAAGCTCAGTACCTGCGACTTTGGGAAAGCAGACTTTGGGTTCTTCAGGGCCCTGCTTGGTATTGTGAAATAAAGTCCTGGAGGGAGGAGGGGACAAAGAAATCTCGTGATAATCATCTATGGCTTTCTCCAAGATCAGCAGCAATGCAGCGCAGTGAAGGGTAAATTGGGAAAAAAGGTCCAGGAGGCCTGCATGGATGAACTAGGATCACCTGGACAAGTCAAACACACAAAGAAAGTCTATAGAGGTAGGAGCAAGGACAGGTAGCCTGTGAGGAATAGAGAGGTTAGCCCTTTACATATTATGCTCGGCAAGAGGTCTAGCAAGCATATGCAGTCACTGAATAATAGACACCTGTCCCTTATGTAATAAAGGTTTGTGTTTGAATTAGGAGAAATGAGTTTATAGCTGTAATTAATACATATAGCAGTTTTTATTATACCAGTTGCAGTAATGTTAAAACTCAAATTAATAAAGAAGGACAACATGAAAAATACCCTTATTATTATGATTATTACAAAAATTAAATCATTTTTCTTTGGCGTTCTATTCACCCTACCAACCTATATGTCTCTGGGACCGCAGATAAGGAGTAGCATCCCAAGGTCTGTGCCAGGATAACTGTGAAAGTAGTGGTATATGTAGTTTATGGCTAGCTGAACTGCCAGAAATATTTTTTCTTTTCTCTTTCTCTTCCCCCCCCCCCTCCCCCCACCCCCTTTTTTTTTTTTTCCCCACCATCCTGACTGTGTAGGGATACTCTTCAGAGCAAAGACATCAGAGCTCTCACAGCCCGGTAAAATCCTGCTTATCTTCTGCTTGAGGGAGAAAGTAGTTATGAACCTTAAGAGAAAGCATAAAGGAGTGAATGCAATACCTAAGACAAGGAATCCTTACCAAAATGTTTAGTACAGCAGTCTTATTGCTCTTAACCATACTTTTCTATAATAATTAGATAATATACACTTTTATAAGTCCACTAATAACAATAATTGTTTTCTTTGAATTAGGTAATTACTGTTCAAATTAGATTAATATTAATTTCCTCTCTTTTGTATGTCCTTGCACCCATAGTAAGATATTTGGTATAAGATTTACTGGATGTGTCCAAGGATGTTGGACAAGGCATACAGATGCCAATTTCTCATCTCTATCCCTTCTATGCAAATGGCACCAAAATGCCCTATGTACTTTAGGCCAGACTTTATCTGATACAAGTATATTCAGTTCATCCAAACTAGTACTGTAATGTACTTTTGTGATATGTTTAAGTTTGGATACAAAATTCTAAATGTGTTATGTTCACTCTCAATAGGACAGTCTGCACCTTATTTTCTCTCACAGGGAAGTAATTTTTTTCTCAGATTTTGTAAAAGTTTGAGCTAAAATATTCACAAGGGTAATAAAATTCAAACATTAGCTAAAACTTTGGATCAGAAAACCGTAAGGATGGGGTGGTTTCATGTAGCGATTCGATTCCTCTCTTCTGAATCTCTAACCAATTCCAGAAGGTATCTAAAATCAATAGTGCATGGTTTAAAATACAGACATCTCTAGGTGCCTGGTTTGAGCTACTCTAGTCTCAAGAAACAGATGCACATTTTACAGTCAGACTGTCATTGGATATAAACAGAAGATACCCAGGGAACAGCGATAGAAACTCCAACTTTTTCTTCTCTCACATAAGCAACTTAAAAATGATTCTAGGAGAAATATTATACATTGATTCCCATCAACTAACCCACTGTTCATCACCCTCTGCAGTAGGTGGGAACTAATGTTGTGGGGAAAGTGTGTGAAACAGAAGTATTATAGGATGATCTCAATGGTAGATTTTCTAAACTGCTGTCAATTAGTACTAAAGAAGCTTCCAGAACCTTATGCTGCACCTAAATGATCATGAGAGTTTCCTTACTCATTTGCTTTCTTTAACCTTACACATTTACTTTCTGGCCTGCATAAGAGGCTAGTTTCAAAACAATGCATGAAGTTCCCTGATCTGAGATACACTTAATTTTTGTGAATACAGTGCTATTATGTGAGAGAGATATCTAGTTATTACTCTTTGGGTAAAGGTGGGTTAATCCTTTGGTTATTGTGACAAAGAATAAATTCTTGTCCAATCTTAAAAAGCACCCTTTTGTTCTGAACACTTACTAGGTGGGTGCACCGATTTTGCCCTGTCACAAGCCCCAACTGCAGGGCTTGTGTTAATATTTTCTGCAATATAAATCTGAATACTCTTGATACTATAAAGGCAGAAGTGAATACCCAGTTACTTTGTTAAAACTAATAGTAAGATTAAACAATAAAGGATAGAAATTGTTTTTACTACATCCCTGAATATTATATGTATAGTGACACAATGAAAAAAAATAATTTTTGGATTAATGATTATTTTATTACAATGCTGGAGGATAATAAACTCTTTTAAGTATGAATTATCAGGATCGCTTTCTTTCTGTAACCATTTCAATGTTTGTTTTTCCTGTTGAGAATGTGTATAACAATACACTTTGAATGATCTGTGAACACAAACCAGACTGTCGTTAAACACATAGGATACCCACTTTAAATAAACATGGAGTTCCAACAGAATTGACTTACACTTTTAATTGTACTTTAATGACAGAACAAAATTTTAAAATCATAACTGCATTTCTGAAGAAAAAGCTAAACTCAATTCCATAAAACACTCTTTACAATGTAGATGGATTTTCTCATGATCATGACTTTTTTTTCCCCCCAATTTTTACTCAATGTTATTCTTCATTATTTTTTCGTTCTGAAATTTAAATCTTTCTGACATACAGAAGGTGCAAAAGAAAAAACACATTTTGGTCTCTCTCTGATATAAGACTCCAACATTGTTCTTGAGAATAGATTCACTTTATTTCTGAAATTCTGTGAAATGACCTTTCCTTGTGAGAAACAATTCTTCATTGTTGACTAACCAAACATGATGACTATGATGGTCGGAGAAAAAAAATACTGTGTGCCTCCTGGAAAACCCTAAACAACAGCTCGAATTATTAGCTAAACTGTGTTTCAGTGATGTTTTCATCAATGTTTTCTTACTTGCAGTATCAGCTTACCCATTAGTGTTCTGTTCTCCCACTTCAGTGAAGAGTCTCACTCTAAAAAATTGCTTAATATTGGATAGTCCAAGTACATAAATTTCTGGATTCACTTATTTAATTATTAAAAAAAATACTTATGAATCTACTTTATATCTCAAGAAGTCTTCACATTAATTGTATTTTTCATTATAAGAATATTTTCTATTGTTATTTCTGTACTTTAGCCTACTTAAATGCTTTCCATTACTTCATATTGAAATATGTAGAATCACATAGTGGGATTTGCTAGTCACTAGACACTAATCATCATTTGATATTATTGATCAGCAAAGTTTAAAAACAGTGAGAAAAAAAATAGAAAAGGCACTTCAAAAGCAAAGAAAAATAGAAAAGACATTCCAAGTCTCTTTTTTTCTGTTGGTTACATAGAAGTTAATTTCCAGGAAACTCAGTTTCGCAATAATGCACAGGGCATGCTTGTGCATTCAGGATCACACCTCCTCGACTGAATGATGCTCTCTACACAGTGCCTATTTGCAGCGCTAATTTACAGGTCTGCTGGTTGTAAAGACCTAATCATGCAAACTCTTTATGGGGAGATTCTCAGTGCCTCCCTCAAACAGTGAAGCAGCCATTAACCCTTGATGGCATAAGAACATTGGAGAACTAGGCCTGGGGAACAGTGTAAAGCTTCGTGTTAATATTTTTTCCAAGAGTGTAAAATGGTACTAGTCGCACAATAAGCTTAAAAGTTGATTCAGAGTGCAATATTTTTTTTCTTTTTGCTTTTGTACCTTTGAAGAAGCAAGCAGCCAGATCTATATATCTTAATCAGGTGAACAGTTTCTCCTCAATAGTTGATTAATAGATGTAGCCAGAATCCAGACATAAGGCTTACTCTGAAATCCTTTTTTTTTTATTTTTTCATTCTGTTAACTGGTTTCAATAGCCTTCAATATCCTATAATTTTAAAAAGAAAATGTGATTTGAAAATGTGTTCTCTATCAGGCCATTAGCAAGCTTTTCTACATTGTTTTAAAGATGGAAAAAAGGAGATAATATATTCAAGACAATTTTATTTCCGTGAATATGGGGAGAATAACCTTGAACATTGAATGAAGTTACTGAATAAAACCACAAAAATAGAAATTCAAATCTGAAATTTTCAAATCACTGTAATGTTCCAAACTTTTATTGACTTTCTATTTGATGTATTTCTTCTGCTGTTTCTTCTTTTGAAACCTCAGCTATGTTTTGCAAAACTTTGTAAACACCCTCATCTTCAACTGGATGCAGTCAGAATTCTTACAACGTTTTGCAAAAGATATTTCTTTCCCAAGTATTCCATCAAATCCTTAAATTGCATAAAATTTGGGGTATGTTTCATAAATTATAGGTTGCTAATGACCTTAATCTCTCCTTATTTCTGTGTGCTGGTTATTGATTCTGTAGCCTGTGATCACTTTATTCTGTTTGTCAAGGTTACTATATGTTCCAGAAGCCTCGGTGGATTAAAAGTATGTGGAGGAAAATGTAATGTGATCCTTGTGATCCATTGCACAGATATCTGTTATACGTGACTGTGCTGCATATCAATGCAAAGTGTGGATCCANAAAACCGTCTCTAGGCAAAGAGAAAAAAACCCACATACTAACTTCTGATAAGAAAACACTCTACAAACAACAAAGGGGCCCATCTTAGGCACATAAAGCTAAACTAAACTTAATATAAAACTTTAAAGATTCTGCAACCCCACAATAGGTTGCTAATGACCTTAATCTCTCCTTACTTCTGTGTGCTGGTTATTGATTCTGTAGCCTGTGATCACTTTATTCTGTGTGAATATTCACATTATTACTATATGTGCCAGAAGCCTTGGTGGATTAAAAGTATGTGGAGGAAAATGTAATGTGGTCCTTGTGATCCATTGCACAGATATCTGTTATACGTGACTGTGCTGCATATCAATGCAAAGTGTGGATCCATTCTGCCTGTCACGGGAGAGTAAAATCTAGAAATTATATATTTTTAACTTATTAATAATTAGTTGTTTCTTCTTGATTTACTTGTCTTCCTTCCCAGTATAAAACTAGCTCAAATTTAAGTATTGGAAATTTTCTGAAACTCCATTTGTTCATAGATGATGAAGGTCCAATAAGGAGGTACAAGAAAGACAAATACCTGGAGTCCCACAATAAAAAATATGCTGTTTGCAGTGAGCCAGAACAAGGCTCTAACATGATAATCAGACTGAATAAGGCCAGCTTAAAACCAGTAACAGAGTAAATGTTGTGTTAGGATAATAGGGTGCTGACAGGATGGATGCCCTGCAGCTGAATCTCTCTCTTCTTCCTGGAAGATTTTGTAATGGAGAATTAAGCATTGTCTACCTCAGGCTTACTCAGTCAGAATGTATTTCTGCAGATGAAGCTGCTGATATGACAAGTAAAGGCACAGGGATAAGTCTTACAGAGCCTTAGTGCTTGCAGGCATGAGTCCCTGCACATCGAGCAGGCTGGGTCAGTGCTGTATCCTCTAGACAGTAACAAATAGAAAAGGCTGTGTAGGTATGGAACAATAGTTGATAGAAAAATAAATCAAGCATTATACTGTAGAGTCTAGTGTTACTATGGAGAAATGAGTCCCTTAGGGGTCTGCAAGGAAAAGCTTTGATATGCAAACCTGCTAAGTCTTTGGAAAGCATAATGCACTGAAAAAATGTACACACAAAAAAGGTCTGGTAGATTCATTATTATACAAGAGCTCACTCACTAATAACACAGTTACTAATAAGCAAAACACAAGTAAGTGGCAAATAGGAAAAAAATGAAAAGGTGACACAGTTACACGCTTCTAAAATTTCCTACATGTGTTTCACTCAGACAAGCTAAAAATTGCCCTCTCAAAACAAAACATATTATGAAGTTTTAGTTTAAAAGAAGAATGAATATCCCCTTATAAACACATTACTATTGCAAAACAGGTAGAATTCTGTGATTCATCTAGTCTTAGAAATGAACTTTTTCTATGTGTCAATTGAATAACTGGAAAATTAAAGGTATTTAATAAAAAAGATAATGAAATAAACAATATGAACATTTTTTTACACTAATGCATATTTATTTCTTGCTAGTAGTAATTTTACATTTTTAAACCAAGCTGTTCCATGAATACTGGAACTAATGATGTGTGATTTTATGGATTAGCAATTAGCTGGTGATTAGCTTTTTGTCTGAAAAGGTGCAAACTACAATCAAGAGACAATAATTTGTTCTTAATATTGAGGTAATTTTAAAAGGTCTCTCTGTTGGTTCTTTTTTGTCCAGTAATGCTTTTGCTTACACAGTTTTCTTCACTATACTCAGAGCATACTGACAGCATCTTTACTTGGACTGTACCATTCAGGAAAATAGGTAAAATTACAATTTTAATGCAGAATATAATTTTTATGTGATTTTATGAAATTGATGGTAGCTTAGAAGGTAAATGTTATTTCCCTTTCTCACATCCAGAGCATAAACTTTAGCTAGAGACCTTATTTTTAAATAAGACAAATGTATTGTGCGTGGCCTCCTCTTAATTTAAAGAGTCTTCACAAACTTTCTGGCATATATCTGCATTATCTGGCATATAAACCAGATAATGACATATTTAGAGCATTTTATAGATTCTTTTTTAATAGAACTTTTTTTTTTTTTGCATGCTAATAATCAGTCTTAATGTTTCTCTAATGCCTTTCTGTGGAGTCTTGTTTTTCTGAAATGTGACCAGAGAGGTGTTCAGCCATCTCCAGGAAAGCAGAGCCTCATCATGCATAATGATAACTTGGAAAGAAAAAAAGCCATCACTCCAAGTGACCTTCCTCCCTCCTTCCTCCCCCAGCTTCTATTGCTGGGCACCACAACACATGCCATGGGACATCCCTTTGGTCAGTTGAGGTCAGCTGTCCTGGCTGTGTCCCTTTTCAGCCTCTTGCGTATCCCCTGCAGTCCTTGCTGGTGTGACAGCATGGGGAAGCAAGAAAAGCCTTGCTGAGGGCTTGATATTTTCTCAGCCTGAGAATTGCTGAGCTCTTCCCAAGGGAAACTTTTCAACAATTTTCTTTTTCCCAAAACAACCTTATGTAAACAATATTCCTTTTCCATAACAGCAGGTGTTGTTTGCTATTTCTGTTACTTAGCCAATGGGAGAGGTGTCAGCCCTATGGACCAATAATGTGCCTTCTTTAGTGCAGCATGTTATAAAAGGTATGAATTAATTGTAAATAAAGTTTCTGATTTGTACTGCTTCTGACTGGAGTCAAGCATCTTTATTTTGTGTCCTATTGCGACACCTTGCCACTCTGTAAGCACTCTCCAGAAATAGCTAAAACATTCCCGTGTTTTTATCACTGTTTTGGTCAAAGATCCACAAGAATAGCATAGGAACTACTATGAATAAAATGAACTCTGGCACAACCGAAAGCAGAAGACTTCAAGCCTTTGTTCATATTATTATAATTTGAGACAGGACTTCTATTATGATGTGTTTTCTTTAAGACTTTAGATTTTAAGTCTTTCTTTTTGTTTGTGGGTAAAACATTTCTGTATTAAACTGAGATGCCTTTTATTTATTAGTCTATTTACACCCATGTTATGATGTGAGTATAAATCCAACCACTTCAAGTGGTCTTTTCACTGTATCCTATTTTGCTCTCACCAAAATTTGAAGTAATAGCATGGAAAAAAACCTCATTTTTCTTATTTATTTGTTGAAATCTTCTCAGTAAGCTATTCTCCTGAAATATCTGGGAGAACTTTGTCATCTCTGTTCAGATGCTTGGGGGTGTATCTACTCTAATTTGTTCTGAATTCTATAGGTAATGTCTCATATGTTGTCCAGAAAGATCAAACTCAACATATAATTTTAATTCCATTTTTTTGATTTTTTTTTAATAGATTTTGGATTTTACTAGAGAGTAGACTCCTTCTTGTGATAAAAAATGCTAAGTAGTATTATTACTTTTCTATATAGAAGATTACAACAGTTTCAACTGTGCAGGGATTTTGTGTCAGCCAGAACAGTGATGGGGATCCACTCAGACCTTTTCTTGGCAGATAATATCTTGATGAAAGCATAAGCTGTTTTTGTTGTAGTATGTACATAATCTAAATAAATTTCAAAGTGTTTGTGTTTAGATATGACTTCATGAACATTAAAATATGTTCCTTAATAACTTTTCTATTTTGAGATACTGACTTTCTTTCTTTACACAAACTGGGAACTCTGCATTTCTTGTCTCTCTTTTTCCTTCTTATAGATAATTTTCTTTTAAAATTGCAAAAATATGTTCTTGAAATGGAATAAAGTCTATTATTTCTATGACGCTGTGATTGCATCAAAAAATTGTGCTTGCTTACTGTGGTATTCTTCAAATTTTCTATCTCTTTTTCACTGTTCTTGCTTTCCACATGAGAATTATGCTGAAAATATGAATAATATATGCAATCTAATAGCAGCTTCCATGCTAAATTGTCATTGCCTCCAACTATGCTGCCTTCAGAATGTGTTAGGCTCAATACGGTTGTCCTCCACAGTTGTACACAAAGTTCCTTTTAATGGGATGTGACATGGACAAAAATGTTGGTTGTGATTACTGTGCACACTTTTTGGTCTGAAACAGATGTGTCTCAGGCATGTTACTGAGCATATTTTATTTTACATTTCACCCTTAAAAATATGAAAAATATTGACTTTCTGGAAAAAGTTTTTAATCAGAGAAGAAGAGCGCCTCCTCAAACTTGATTTAAATCAAGGTTAAAACATAGATTTTAATGTGATTTTTTTTTTCTGTATTAAAGATTTTTTGCTATAACTTTTTATTTACCAGAGACAGAGAAGATACAACAGTATTTTTTGAACTTCAAAAAGATCTCTTCGATCTTTAATTCAATTCTTAGTATTGAAGATGAAAAATATTTGTTCTAGAGAGATAATTTGTTTTAAAATGTTAAGAAAAAAGGAACATATTTTTTATACTTTGCTATACCTCCTACATGTCTTTTTTTTTTCAAAAGAGATTGTGCTAAATTAATTCCAGCATTTTTACTCCCTTCATATGTATCCATACATAAACCACATATATTGAGCTTCTTGCTATCCAAGTAGTCTAATAACGTTGGTAAAAGAGCCTTGGGGATTTTGNTTTTTTTTTTTTTTTTGACACTGCAATACAAACTGCTAACAATGCAAAGATAGGACATTCATGTTGCAGTAAAAAAATAAATATACCAGCATCATGCATAATTCAAGATTATCTACTTTATAAATAAGGATATCAAAACATTTTCATTACTCTTCTATTAGAGTAGGAGAAATCCTTATTTTTGTCAAGGGGGGCAATGTCTAGGTTAAAAAGTAAAACTGAAATACAAGTAAGTGTATTTTGAGAGTAAATTTAGGCAGAAGCCTATATGTTTACATTGATCCACATGTAATTCCTGGGTCACATTCTCCTTTGATTTCTCACAAATTTTAGAGAAATAATTATTACTGAAGATCATAATCATTTCTAATGGTGCAGTCAAATATTTTCCTGAAGTATCAGGAGTGGTGTGACCAAGGATGTTCTGCGGTAAAAATGAAACTTTAAAGTGCACACAAGAGACAGAAATATGAAAAATTGCAGGCAATTTTCACTTGCATTAATCTAAGATGACATCTCCTATTACTGCTGCAGCTCTGCTGTTGGCTGATAAGAGGGTTGCTGTGACCTTATGAGCTAAAGTACACAAGTCAGAGTGGAGCAAGTATATTGAATATTTTTCAAGTAGCGATTACTAAAACTTATATACAGAGAAACCTTATTAATGTTAGGGAATCCACTGATGGTCAGTGATGTTTCATTTCAGTGCTTTTGGGTACTTTACACCTTGCTCCAAGTTGTGGGATTTTTTTGCTGTGTGTAGGTGGTGGGAGTTTTTGGTTTTGTGTTTGGTTTGTTGGTTGGTTGGTTGTTTTTATTTTGTTGTTGTTGCTGCTGGGTTCAGGGGTTTCTCTTATCGGAAAGGCAATTTCCTACTATGAGCCTTGTCCCTCTGCCATGAATATGAAATTACCTTTTTTTCCCCTTTGAGTGTAATTGCCATAGATAGGCATTAACAATGAGTTAGCCACCTATTTGAAATTCTTATTTTCAGAATTTCTCAGGTGCTTCTCTCATGATTCTTTCTAGGGATGGTACCAATTTCCACCTTAGAAAAGGGAGTCACTGCTTTCAGCCAGCTGAGAAGTCAGTCCTTTCTTTGTATGTGGGGTTTTTCTTTATTTCCTTAAGATGATATATTTATCTATATTTATGTCTACATCTATTTTATATCTATATTTATATCTGTTTGTAGCCACATACCTATGTCTGCACAGATGCAGGCATGAAAAGACACAATACAAAATTCTGTTTCTGTGAAAATATAGGGTTTAAACCTGAAATTGTATTTTTATGGCACTGTCGTTTACATAAATATATTAAACCAATGTCTGTGCATTCATTATTTTCTTTCCAATCATAAAAAAACCTCAAAATGCCAGGGTAAACTGACAAGCTTTATCTTTGGAACAAGGAACAAAATTCATACAATTTTTGCAGAGAAATTTCAAAGACCAAAATTTGGTTACTTGATCATAGCCATTCCTTCAGTGAGAAAATTCCCTTTTATCTGCATGACTTGTTCCTCAAATGATGAGCAAAAATGTTTAACAATAATAGCTAAGCAGCTACTGTTCACAGACTAGTAGTTTGTTGATTCAGAATGTACTTTATTGCTTTTGAGGCATCTTTCACTTTCCATTGGACAAGTTCCCTCTGAAACAGGAGCACAGTATGAGACAATGCAGTTTGTTTTGACATGCCTGATCCCCGCTAGTAACTCTGGATGGGCTGAATAGATACACGAGGAATGAAAAGGGAACTGGTACCACACAGACTTCAAACATGGGCTGAATGACGTGCTGCTCAGGTACATGCATTTTTTTTTGACTTATCTGGCTGTGCTAGAAGTGCAAATATAACATGGAGGAAGCTGACTGTGCAAGCTGTTGTTTGCCTTCAGACAAGGTGAACTAAAGAAAGAAAGTGCCTTAGTGAGAGCTCTTCCTACAGAAGCTCCACTTTCTTCTAGAGACAAGGACTGCAATGAGTCATTACAGAACTGCTTTTCATTCATTGCAAAACACTTGTGTATTTGTTGTTCCTTTGGTATTTTTTGAATTTATTTTTTTTTTAATTTGTGAATCTCTGTAAAAAATGTATTTATTTCTTACAAGTCATCCATGGGAAAATTGTATGTGCAGAGCTGGAATGCTAATGTCCGAAGAAAGGATTTAAAAAGATACATTTAGTCACCTTTTTACTGTCACTTTTAAACCTTGAAAATAATAATTGTACAGGAATGGCTGTCTAGAGAATCAGAAACAGATTCATCTCTTAAAACTCCCAGGTTTTCATGAAACTAGGAGAAGCTTTTTGCAGGATAAATCATCTAGTTCTTTCAGTTATTGCATTGAGAAATTTTCTATTCTCAATTAATTGATGTGGAAAACCAGTAATTTTAGAAACTGACACACTTTTTAATGTGAGGGAAAAAAATAGCTGATGCTTTGAAACAGGATCAAGTATCTGGAGATGGCAATGGACCTTAGGGCATTCCAGAAATCCTCTACCAAGACAGCATACAGCTGCCTGTATGAAAATATTGAAAAAACATGCGAAAAATTGGTAGGGAAAAGAAAAAGGTTTTGGTTAGGGTGACATGGAACTGGATATTATGACATCACCAACATAGGAGAGACACAGGAGATATTAAAATAATTTGCACGTTTTGAATGGATTCTATTCTCTTCTGTCTCATCTATTTCTCACAGTTTCCTAAAATTTGCCAGTTAATTCTACATTTCTGTTATCCCTCTAATTTAGTTCTCATGTGAGACACTCAAGGATGTGATCTTTAAGGAAAAGCATGCAATTAAATATTTAAAAACTCTAAGTCCTTGGAATGCTTTCTTTTCTTTCAGGGTCATGTTAGGATGAACTCCCCACCTGCTCCTGAACTGAGAGTTAGTCTTACAAAGTAAATCAAGCTGTAAGGCAGATCCTGGAATAGAAAATCATTTCAGCCTCTTCCCCATCAAATAAATTAAAAAGGATTTTGTCTGCAGCTGAAAATGTTATTATCATCAAAGTCTTATTCTGACACAGCCCAACACGATCAATTTCTCAGAGACATTGCAGTAGGTTGGCTGCCATATGTGATTCTCCTTTCCCCCAAAGCTGCAAGCAACCCTTGACAAATTCACTTTGCTTGCTTGCAAGGGAGGGGGAATGCTATTGCAGAGCAATATTTAAATGTATTGCTAAAATAGACCCTCAAAAAAAAAGAAACCCTTCTCTAGTAATCACTGAGAATGAGGAATAGAACCTAACTCCTAAGGACATAAGGAACAAAAAAAAAGCAGACAGCAGTAAGAGAGCAGAAAGCAGAGCAACTCAATTTCTGCACAAATATGAGTGTATGTCTGAGTGCACGCACACAAACTCAGATTTCTGTTTGGAGAGTTGGAGGGTGAAATAAAAAAAAAACAAAAACACTACTTTTTTTAATAAGTCAATACTTTCAAATATTTCATCAGCTTTAAAGTGTTTGTCTCATATTCTGGACACTAAGTTTTTTGCAAGAGATTGGAAAGATTTCCTAACGGAACTATTTTCACCAGGTCATTGTATTTTATTGCATTCTGTGAAAGGTTTTCATGTTAAAGGTTTTGTTGGTTTGTTTTTTTTTTTAATATTGAAAATGTCCCACGTTTTAGTCTGAATTGTTTGTATGTTTAAACTTGGATTTCAAAAAGANTTTGTATGTTTAATCTTGGATTTCAAAAAGAACAAAGTACTTTAGGTACGGGGTCCTACTGAAAAACTGACTTTTAGGTTAAAAATTCTCGGTATGTCCGGAGAAAAGGTGGCCGTCCTTCCTAAAGTCATGTCTAGTAGATGAAAAAGTAAGGTGGGAAGTTCATTTGGAAATGTTTATATCTCAAAAGCTGAGGCTGGGAATATTTCTGGAAGTAACTCAGAGATAGAAAACTAGTTCCCTAGAACCTGTGTAATTCCATGGTGACACAAAGCATGTCTCTGTTCTCCTGAATGACCTGAATACATCAGTCTCAGCAGTTCTTGCTGTTTAGCTTTCTCTTACACTATCAGCACAAGCCATAATGAGTCATGCAGTACAATGTTTAACAACCTCGGTCTAATGATCTGCGAATATAAATCTCTTTTTTTGGCAAACCCTATGTCAATTAAGAGCCAATTAAGTCAACTGGTAGACTATGGGATGCTGTAATTATGTGTTCATCGTTGAAGGCTGGCAAATTGCCCGAAACTTGTTCTTGTTCTTCAGATTTCACATAGACTCATTTGTAGAAAGCTATGTTGATATTAAATATATCAAATTTGAGGTGATGAGCTTGCATTATATAGTATAAATTTATTTGTAAGGAGAACTTTTATTTTTCCCTGTCAAAGTTGTCTAATGTAAATAAAATATACGGTGTGGCATTGTAGCGTGACCTTTTATTTTTTGGGCGACATAAGTAGTACTGATAGTTCACTGGCTAGTGTTGTATGATGCTAATCTATTCTATGACATGATTTTTCCAAAGTGGAACTCCTTAGCAAAACAAAGATTATTGAAGTGGTTCATTGATTTATTAACATGTAATGAATCGGCAATCAATGAAATACACGATTAGGATCAATGAAATACATGATTAGGATAAATATCAGCAATTGATCAGCTAAACTAAATATTAAAAAAACCAGACAAGTTCCTGTGTACATTTTTATGATTAGTTGAAAAATGTTGCTATTTTCTCCCACCAACACACCCACCCAGACACACACACCCCCATTTACATGCATATCCTCTTTCTCAAAGGCCTTGTAGGTTACCAACAACCTCCTTCCCTGGGAATGCCAGGTATACACACGGCTTTGTTTATAGTAATGTGTGTGAATCAAGATGGAGTATTTGGGGCCTTGTCTGGGTCCTTCTTCTTCACCCTCTTCTTCCTTCTTCTTCATGGTTTTGGGTGGTTTTCTGTCCACATTGCAGGCCTTGAGTGGTCATTATTGGTTCAAAAGTATAAATAATATAGGTGTCACGTTGTTATTGGGTAATTATCTTTTAAATAACCTCGGTAAGAGTTAGAAGCACTCCATTTTACCTCATTTCTCTAGCTTGTGAGCCTGTAAATACTGTAATTTGATAAGATATAATAAACATTCCAAGTCCGAGTTCGATATCTTTGTTTCCTGTGTTATTCATCCTGACCTTGGCAGGGAGGAAAAGAAGCCAAAACCCTTACAAGGGCTGGTTTCTTCTCTAACATGATCAGTTTTGGGTAAACATTCTTTCATATATTCAATTCACATACACTCAGTTTATGCTCACTTAAGTGGTGTTGTCCAGGCTGTTTGCTAAAGGTGAGATATGCAAGCCAAAGGCTTAATAGAACTAAGGGTGAACTTGACCCTTATGAGTGATGCATACTGGAGATTTCATCGTGATTTACTTGAAATTTGTATTTAATTGGACTTTCTTCTACAAAAGTAGATTTTTGGAGAGGTAGTAATATATTTAAAAAACAGGCCAACAATGCTTGCACAAAAGATAGTGAGTCATTCATATGCTTCAGATTAATTAAAGAGATTTTTGTTACTCAGAGGAAAGGTGTTGATCCTAAGAACAGGAGTACTTAGAAATAGATTGGTCATGTTTTTAGAAAAGTAATTTCATCATTTGGCAGGATACATGATTTATCCCACTTACAAATTCTCATGCGTTGACTGTAATTTCTTATATCCAATCTGTTTAAAATTATTAAGATAATATTACACTCTCGGTAGTGACAGTTACACTTTATTATCTCTTGGGCTTTCAACTGTTTGATATTGTAATGTGTAATTAAGTCTGAAGAATGCATATTTGTTTAATGACATTTATAGCTGCTAAATCAAACTTCCATATAATTTTCTCACTGATAAAACCTACTTAGCAAAGAATTTTAAAAAGAATTTCACTAATTCTTTAATGAGATTGTATCTGAATGAAGACTGAATTTTTTCTTTATTAGAATTCAGAGGGATTATTAACAATCATGGATTTTTTGTCTTATTTTCCTTTCTGAAACTGCATTAGTCTCCAGAGCTCTTACTCCGTAGGGCTTATTAATTCAAACGCAGACCTGTGCTAACATACCTTCAAGTTTCCAGTTGCATCCTGCCTGGACAGAGTAACTGGGGGAGAACTTGTTTGCATCAGACTGAAAAACAGTGAAACCAGAAGAAACCCGTCTTAGATCAGCAGTGACCTTGAACATGTTACTATTCCTGAAACTGGAAGACCACAGTTTTTCATTACTTTATAGTGTTTTTATGCTTGTACCAAGTATTCTTCATGCTGTTTCATGCTTGATTACAAGAATAAATTGATTATGCAATGTCATGTTGAGAGAGTTGACATTTTAAAACGTCTTTTTTTCTGAGAAAGTAAACGTAGAGCAGAAATGTTATTTGTAGCTCATAAAACCAGATTTTGTGACCTTCCAGTCTTGAAAATGCATTCAATGTTGATAAATGCACATCCTGCAGGTTGATTAATTTTCAACCAATGCATGGAATTTATTTTTCTTGAAACTACATTGAAAAGAAACAAGATACTGAGTGTATCAAGGCTTCAGTCGTATATGATAAAAATGTCAGAGCTGAGAAAAGACTGTAATTAAAAAATGACTGGAATAAACAGCCTATCATTGTCCAAGAAACTATGGAGTGTGCTTCTATGGACACTGAAATTATTTCAATAAATACTGATTTATTGAAAATATTTATGCCTCCCGTTAAGTTTAGCATTAATAAACTCTTGCAACTCAGTTTCATATTTCTGCATTAGGATGTTTATACCATATATATATATACTCATCTATGCACACACACATGCAAATATATGTTCCTATTTTACAAAATATAGAAATGCTTTGGAAAGGTAAAATATTTCCAGTAATTTTCTTTGTGTTCCAGTCCAGTTTTTGATGTCACAGTCCTACTGTGATGCAGAGACATGAAACAATTTCCAAGTTACTAACTACATTGGCTTACTCTTAAAAAAATGACATTCTTTTTAGCTCTAGACAGCTCACAATTTTATGTATTAATAGCACATAAGGGATGATGTAGAATAAAGTGAAAGTTTTAGTAAATAGAAAGGGAATAGTTTGTGGTTTTCCCATCTAAACCACAAGACATTTGGACTACTGAATGCAATGTAGTACCTGAAAATTATTAAAAAATAATAAATTATTAATGGTTCTATGTCACCTAATAAATTACCATGTTGAGATTTTTATACAAAGGCTACTGCTTTGTAAAAAAATAGATTTTTAAACTAACTGTTTCTTCTGAGAAGATAAATTGTGGTTACAATTATTCTGTACTATCAGTGAATGTTTTGTACAATTAATTATTTTAGTGATTAAAATAAGTTTGTTTAAATATTTGGAGTCCAATTTGAGACAAATATTTTTCTTTCTGCTGCATGGTCTAAAAATGAATCCCGACAGAGAACACAAAAACTATAAACAGTTATATTAATCGTGTCTATCATTGATATGTCTGTAATTCCTGTTCTAGAAGTGATGCAGATTTGGCATTACAGGTTGTGAGGAATGGTGTTGTTAGATGCTTTCTCAGGCTGTCCTTATTTCTCACCAGTCTTTATGCAGAAGAACTAAGTCCTAGATGTCCACTGATCAGGGCTTATGTGTACACAATAATGCTGTGGATATTAAGTGAAGGTGTCAGATGACCAGGTTTCCCTACTGCTTAGAATTACTCCTTCTTACCTTTCAATATTTAGATTTGTTCAAACATCTAACTTACAGACGCTCTTACTCTTCTTGAAGATATTTTCTATTTTTACATTATCTTTTCAGTCATAATGAGAAGAAAGGCAGTCATAATATCTAATAATCAACTCAGAAATGCAATTTTGTATATTATATTTTGCTGTATTTTTTTTCCTATTTACATTCAATATTTCTTCATACAGGAAATATCTCACAGTGCCTTTACTATGGAGTCATGGAAATTTTCTTTCACAATGCAAACTTCGTGACAAATCCCTTTTGTGAATAGGAGGTTTCTCTGAGCATCGATAATGTTGTTACTAATTTATTTATTTAATTGCAATGTAGAAATACATGTAGAAAATTTCACAAGTGAAGTGATTTAAATTTGTTTTGTAACACCACCAAATTACAGACAGGTTGTAAAAAAATATTGTTGTGGGGTAAATTTCTTGTTTCTGTTGAAAAGTCTACAAATACCATGAAGGGAGGAAATGAGATCAGGTCTGTTTACAACAGAGTTGGACAGCAACTTTAAAACATTATCTGTGGAGCGAATATACTGCAATGAGTTTCTGAAGTAAAGCTGTCTTCCTGGCTCCTCCCATATAGATTTTCTTTTCCGAATTATTTCACTTTTTATAAAATTCATACAGAATTATAGGTTGAAAAAAGAATGTATTTTTAAAATTAACATATTTCTCCCTCCCTATAAATTATTAGTCAATATCTGTGAAAGTATTTGTCATATTTCTTATGTTTACTTTCTGTGTGCCCTATATATACATTTGCATATATATATATTTTTTTTTTTTAATCAGAGATGTTGTTTTTCTGGTTTTGTTCAGTATTTTTGGTAGAAAAATGCAGCAGTAGAACCATGTGAACCTATGATCAGTTCAGACATCAAGTGAAATCTGTCTAGACACAGACACTGTGCAGCTTATTTACATAATATACAAGAATGTCAGTGCTCACTTAAATCACATTTATGTTTGTTTAACTGTAGCATTAGTGGTTATATGGCACTTGCCTCTGCTGCTCTGGGATATTGACATTTATTGGTGGACTGACAGTAAACAGTAACTCTCCAAGTTGCTGTTTGAAGTCGATGATGTAAGAAACTCACAAATTAGGAGTCTCTTGGTGGGGCCTGAACTCAACTGATGGATACAGTGGTATCCAACAACAGCATTAAGGAATGTAATAAATTGCTTTGAGTATTAACAGTGAAAAACATGAATAATAATAAGCAGTTAGCATTTGCAGTAGATATTGCATCCATGTGACACTTCAGAGACTTAAAAAGTCAATCTGTATTTCACACTAGATGAATTATATTTTTATTTCAAGCAATGACATTATTATGCCTGCAGGCAGTCGTCAATCATCCTCTGACCTAAAAGTCATGGATCACTGCTATTAGGATTTTATTAAATTGGTAAAGAGAAACTTTGAACTTTGAAGGAGATGACATTTTACATGGAGATAATGCAATAAAAAAACATTGTTGACAGCAACTATAAATGAACAGTAAATATATATTTGAAACAAAAATCAAGCAAAACTGCTGTAAATAATACAGACTACTGTCTGCTCTTTCTAATTTATTTTAAGTTCAATTTAATTTTCCCTAAATAGCATAAAGCTTTCAAAGATTTAAACAACCTTTAACATAGGATGTTGAAATCATCTATTCTTTTTTATCTTTTATTACAAGTAAACTAGCAGTGTCTCTTCAGACAACTAAAACCAATGGCAACTCAATTAACTTTCTTATTTTTTGCAGAAAATGTTTACAGTTTTTGCTAGCTAAATAAATGGTTATAAACTAAGTTACAAATCCATTGATATCATATTCTTCCGTTATTTTCTGCTCAAAAAAGTGTTTTGATAAAACATGCATCTAAGTAAGAGTTTCAGTACTAGGGTTCTTTTGCATGTTTTGTATTTAAGAGAAATTATTAATATTCTCCTATTGTATAACCCAGAACTAATTAATTTGTATGAGAAAATAAACTTGATATTTCCTCCTGGTCTTTTCTTACACCATAACTATCAAATCAGAAAAAAAACCCCAAAACCAGATATATTAAAAAGGTGCTTCAGAAGGATTGGAATGAGTCATCAAAACAAGTGAGGCGTAGTGAGAGAATGAAGAGAAACTGAGACATTTTCTACTCTCTTGATTCAAGAAGTCTATCACTGATTTCAATGAGGCCAAAACCAAAGGAAGGATGACATTAAAGAAACAAATGAGTCAATATGAAGGTATTTTTCCTGCAATCTACACTGAATTTTAACTATTTAGTTAAACTCATTACTTTTTTTTCTTGACTAGACTTTTCTTTGTAATTGTATATTTATTCTATTCCTCTCTTGTACCAAGAGTGATAATGTTCTTTGAACTCTTGGTTGTGACATAATAAATTTTGCTTATTCTCTTCTTTCTCAGAAGTACCTGAGCTGGTGGAAAGCAGTCATGAGAAGTAAATGAAAGCATGAAGGAAGGATGAAGAAAAGAAAAGGTGTCTGGAGACCACATATCCCTATTGCTTTGAGCACAAGTACAATGTATTAATGAAAAGAGTCAAATGTGTTTTGTTCTTAATATTAGCACAGGCTTCTTCTATGACCTTCCCATGAAAAAAAAAAAAAAGGAAAGGTTAAATTTATGGAAAATACTGTTGTGTGGTATTAAGATAGCCATATGGTTTCAACTATAAAATAACTTTGCATTTAGAAGAGATCTTCATTTTTAAATACGGATGCACTCCAGTTATCTTTAAATCTTTTTCTATTTCTTAAAAATATATCACTTCAGCTGTATAGTCAATTATGAAGTCTGTGCAACAGTAAATGCTCAATAGCCATGAAATATTTAACAGTAGAACTCTTTTTGCAACAGGCATTCTTAATGGGATTCTGCTGATGTAAGAATAGATGTCTACCACACAAACATCTTCATGTGAACCAGCCACTTTCAGATCCTTCTATAAATGCCAGAGAGAAAGAAAAATTTCTTGGACATGATCCCAAAGACATCTAAAGAAGTTCAGAGAATCCACACTCTTATATGCTTATTTCTATATCTTGACTATAAATAGACCCTGAAATAACTAATTTAAATATTTATATCTATGTTTTTTGATGACTCCCACCTTGACCTTATTCTTTGCTGGCCACCTTCTCTGATAGTAACAGTAGTAGACAGTCTTCAGAGGGAAAATGCTATTTATTTTACTAGCCTAGAACTGTTAAAGGAACTGACTATGGAAACTTGAATTCCGAAAAAGTGATTTTGTTTAAAAGGGTTACATCTATTGGTTACTGTCTTGAGCATAGACAGCACTTTTTCTAAGAATGTGGGGAAATCAAGTTGGATTGGAGGTTGACATAATGTTTAGTTGTAAAAAAAAGTCAAGATAGTCTCCCAGAGTTCTATTTCAATTTTTTTATTATCTTTTGCGAAAAAAAATATTAAAATCTCCACAGAATAAAGGTTTCTTCTGTAAATTTGGGATATGTTTTCAAGCTAGACATAGCTGCAATTTTCCTGTATAGAATTTGGCATAAATCCTGTCAGAGGAAGAAAGATTAGCTTTAAATAGCAAAACACCAATGTGTAAAAAACCCTGCTAAACAAAGTAATGCAAAACAAGCAACCTCCTCCTCCTCCACCGTTATGATGGTAAGAACTCCAAAATAACTATATTAAGGATTTGACATTCATCATCAGTTTGCAGTGATAGCTGAAAATCCACATAAAGTGAATACAGAATCACAGAATCACAAGGTTGGAAGAGACCTTCAAGATCAGCAAGGTCAACCCAGTCTTAATAACACAACTAAACCATGGCACCGAGTCTATAACACATCCAGAGATGGCGACTCCACCACCTCCCCAGGCAGATCATTCCAGTATGTTATCACTATTTATGTAAATAGCTTTTTCCTAATATCCAATTTATATTTCCTCTGGCATAGCTTAAGACTGTGTCCTCCGCTACTGTCAGTTGCTGCCTGGAGAAAGACACCAAGCCACAGCTGGCTACAGCCACCTTTCAGGAAGTTGTAGAGAGTGATAAGGTCACCTCTGAGTCTCCTTTTTCTGAATCCCAGGTAGTGAGCAGAGCTTAATTCATAGACAGACTTGGATATGAAATGATCAGGAGCATCTCTGTGTTGCAAACCTCTGAGATCATTACTTGCTGTTGCACAAATGTGTGTTCGAGCACTGAATTGTCCATAATGAGGTTGCACTTGGGTATATTTAAACCTTAGAAAGCATTTTTGCCTCTTCAGAAGAAATTGGTTTGATCTGACTATCCATAGGTGAAAATGGTAAATACTGAAAATTAAACACTACAGGATTTCACTGACTGAAAGAAGAACATAGTTTGGAATTCTTATGTCTTTTTCAGGTTAATAATGTTTAAATTACATATTTTAATAACATAAATGTGGGTTATGATATTTTGTGCAACAAAAATGAAAAAAACATTAAAATAAATATTTATTTTCACATTTGGATCATTCCCTGAGCACACACTTTCTTTTTTTCTCATCTCCAAGTAAAACTCTGTTATAATTCTGTATAGTTTATGCAATCACATATTTCAAAGACATATACAACTGTAATAATGATAATACAAGCAGAGAGAAGTGTAACAAGAACAAAAAAAAGAAAGAAAAATCAGAACATGTACTATGCAATACATATAATGATCCATACTGAGTATCGTTAATTTGATAATATAATCTATGTTATATCTATTACATATGAGAAATGGATTGCATTTTGGAATCATGTTATATTTTCAAAATAAATACATAATTAATGAAATAGTAGTAGTAGTTGTTGTTGAAAGTGACTTATTAATGAAAGAATTTGCAAATATTTGGAGTTTGGCTGATTTTGAGGAAAATGCTTTGAATTGGTATGTTTTGGTCGTAAACTGCTAGTAACTGTGAAAAAGATGGTGAAAAGTTTGTGAGGTTTTGAGGTTTGGTTTTCTTTTTTCTTCTTAGAATTTAGGCAACAGAGAAAAATTTTAGATGAGTCTTTTGTTTACATCGTAAAAGTGATCAAAATTATGAGACCCAAAAGAGAGATAATTTCAGCATGCTTCATGCCTCTTTGTGAAATAACGTCCCTATTGTAAAATTAAGGTGAATTTAATTCTAATATATATCATAAAAAGGAGATTCTAGGGAGGCTCAATCAAACCACATCTTGTTTTAGCACTCTGTTCAAGATGATTAAATTTCCCATTTTCTGTTCTTGATGGGAGTTGAAAAGGGGAGTTATTTTTATTCCTAGTTCTATCCCCTGCTCATAAAATTATAGATTGCAGATTTTCAAAGAAAGTAAAAAGTCAACTCCCAGGTGCACTCACTTCTCAGGAAAGAAAAAAAAAAGTTATTAAAAATGTCAGTGCTGTCTTCTTTCAATTGTAATGATCCAGAAGAAAGAAAAAGAAGTGGTCTAAGATCAGCAGAAATTCTGCTAGGACAACTCTTGTAATATGTTACAGTGAAAAATCTATTGATACGCAGCAAAAACCAATGCCAAAAAAAAAAAAATCTATGAAAAAATAGTATTTTGGCAGCTTCTCTAGGCTAAAACTGGCAGTTGAGGACACTGGCAGATCTTTCACAGTGAATATAAAGACATATTTCAGATCATAAAACTGACATCTGTAACAGGCCATAATAGTTAAAAAGCTTGGATAACACTCAGTATTTAGTTCCCATTATAGATGTTTAGGGAAAGAAGGAACTTCTGGCCTTTTCTTGACAATGATGTTGACAACCAGTCAAAACAAGCTAAACAATATTAAGTCTGACACTCACATGAGTTTGTTTATCTGAGGGAAGGAGGAGAAGATTGGTCATGACTTCATTTCTGAGTAGCCTTGCTACTTGAAAATCTGTCCATTTTAAATTGTTAACTATCTTTAAATGGTAAAGCTGTCATTTCTTCTTCTCTCATTGAACTTCAGTATATATTCATGAAGGCAGGAGGCATTATATAACTCACCATGAAGATTTTTTTCTGTCTACATTTTTTTTTACTTTATTTAAGATGCTTATATAAGTAATTATATACATTCAGTGCAATTTAAGAACAAGAAAAAAGAAACAAGAAAAGTATTTACTTATTTTATTTTTAGGAATGTAGTATCTAGAAAGCTGATACACAATACAAAATCACTAGCCAAATAGCTAAAACATTTGGGTCATACTTGAATGAAGTTCGGAATTATCCGAATGAGGTTTGGGATACAAAAAGGGAAAATATTTTATAATCAGTACTCAACAGCAGTGTTTGTTTATGCAAAATATAGTATTTTTAAAAGATTGAAATAAAGAATAAAGTATATTTATAAGAAAGAGTTGGAAATACTGGGTTTGGGGTGACTTGTATTTAGGGTTTTTTCCAAAAAATAAACAAACCAACACCAACCAACAAACAAATCAACAAAAATACATCTCAGAAAGATTAGAAACATCTTAATTTCAAAAACAGTATGTAATAACATGTTCCACTGATCAGAATTGAACAAATGCTTTACTAATTGTGAGCTTTCATTTTTTTGCCAGTAGCAGATGCAGTTAAATAAACTGTGACTTCAGAACATTATTACAACATTGGATAGTAGCAGATTCAATTCCAATGCAGCCATTTTTTGTGTATTTGTGTGGTTTTGCTGCTTGTCTGAAATGAGGAGTATTGAATAATTTCCAAGTTTTAAAATAACTGTATTCTGTTTCATTCTCACATAATTATGTTGACTTAACTTTTGATTACCAAACTTCATAGAATAAATAATTATATGTCTAACTAGATCAAGAGAGAGTATAATATTAAACTAGGCACTCAAGTCCTCATAGAAAATCAATTCAACTTTCTAAATGAGTTTTGATATTAAATATTGGGCTTTTTCACACCCTGGGCTATATTCTCAATCACATTTAACATTCACAGTATCTAAGTAAAATATATGAATGTTAGAGAGAAGGATAGTTGTCTCATTGGGAATATGTAGTGGATTTTGGTAGATTGGAATTAGATAACAGTGCTTATAATTTGTTTCCAGGAACTTCTGGAATAGCCTATAGCTCTTTTTTGTCGATGGTTGATTATGGTCTTTGTTTGGGTTTTTTCTTCGTTCCTCATTCCAATGAAATTTTAATTTATTGTACTTATTAAATAAAACTATTTGGTCCCATCTTAGTTTGGCTTTCTGAAACATACTTGTTTCTGAAACCATCTGATTATTTCAATGATCTGCATTTATACATGAGGAAATTTAGACACTTATGAGTTGGAACTCAGTCCATCCTAAAATCAACCGCTAAGACAGATGAATTGACTTGCATTTTAGGGTACCTATTTCTTTGCACCAAAACCAGGCAAAAAATAGCTGCTTCCAGAAAACAGCTTGCCATTTAATGTCACTGTAACTGAAATCATGTTCTTTTCCTTTGTCTTCTATAACAAAATCAAATGTTCCATAAACATTTTTGCTAGTATAAAAGATGTTTATGTATTATGGGGAAAAGAGCATGAAAGATTCTAGAATATGATTACAGTGTTGTCTAGAGCCCAAGAAATCTACTTAACCTGGACACTGTTAATATATGTGGAATTACTGAGTCTAAATATTCCTTGCTGCTCCAGGTAAGCCACCAGAAATCTGGCTTATATTCAATTTCTTGCTGTTAATAGCTTTCAGTGTTGAATTTTTTTTTTAATTATCAGTTAAGAATTAATTAATTCATTGAAACTAGAGAATTAACAGAACGTATCATTCTATTTTGTGAATAGGAATATCATGTAATATTAATAAAACTGATAAATATGAGATTTACCAGATTCATCCCATTACACATGAAAAATATGAGATAAATCTATGTGACCAGAATAAGGATTGAACTGCAAACAAGAGGTTAAAATCACAACTTAATATCCCTCTCAACGGTAAAAATTGTCTTATTAGTTTACCCCCAAGTTTAGAAATAGCAGCCAACTAAGGGAACTATTAACATACAGCCTCAGGGTCCCACAGTTGATCACTGGGTAATTTAAGTGTTTGGCTATTTCTTACCTCTCCGATTTTCTCTTTCTATTGTTTTAAATTAAAATTATTTCTCCTTCTCANTTTGTATATATATATATAAAGCAGTTTATATATATATATTCTAATTTTATATGTGTTTGCAATTATGCATAACTCAAATGCTTTCAGGAGTAAGTGATTTTGAGCAGCAAAGGACTCAGTGTTTGCAGACTTACAAATTATTATAGAAGAAAGTTGGAAAATAAATTTGCTTTTAAACATTAAAATCTCATAATCTTTCTAAAAGTAAAATCACATTTTAGAACCCCTCAAAGAGAAAAGTAGAAGACTTCTCTGTACACTGCTTTAGCTGCATCACAGAAAATGCAAATGTGCTTTCATTTTATCTTGGGAAGTTAGCTGTTAGTGGCTTGCAATGTATTTATGTATGGTGAGGATTCTTACTTTGAAAAAAAAGTTTTTAGAGAAAAAATAGTGAACTTGTAAAATTATGTTACTAATGGAATCCATTTACTTTGTTTTTAAACTGATAAAATTCCTTGATCCCAGTAATTTGAATGATGATAAAATGGTTAGCAGCATTAGTATTCATCATGATGGACATTGTCACCTTTATTGTTGTGGAAGCACCTAGATGAGAGTTGAGCTAAAAAAGTAAAGTGATGTGTGTCCTTTACACTTATAATCCCATCCTGGGGCATTCATGTGGGAATAGCTTCCTAAATCCTAAATGTTTTCTGCATTCTGTCTTGGCTCCAACAGGGCAATGTTTGTTTCTGAAACTTGATTCCACATCTAAGAGTTTTATAACCACGGAGTGTTCAACTTACTACAAAATTCAAAGCCATAGATTCAGGAGACTGGCTATGTAGTTCTGAAACAGATGCTAAAAGCCATGCAGGAGATAGAGCCCTGGTCAGTACACTGGTTGTTACAGACCCCAAAGTGTACATCTATTGGCAGAATTCACAGAATTTTTTAGGTTGGAAAAGACCTCCAAGATAATCAAGTCCAACCTTTGACCAACCTCCACCTTGTCAACTAGGCCACAGCAGTAAGTGCCATATCCAGATGTCCAACCATTTCTTGAACACCTCGAGGGATGACTCCAACATCTCCAATGCTTGACAACCTTGTTCTGCCTTTCCCTTCTTTCAGAAAATGCACCAAGTGAAATTAGGAACATAAATTGACTTTAGAAATGCCTCTTCAGGAGCTTCACTCCTAAATTTTGGATTCAAAACTGCCAACAACTCTTTGATGCTTTTAACATTTTTAAATTCAAGTTCCTCAAAGACAAAAAATACCTCAAGACTGTAAATAATTAGCTGATAAGCACTTTCCAGAATACGTGTGGGAAAAAAAAAAAGAATTAATGTTCTCAAGCTTGTCTGAGTACACTGTTACCTCAGCAAACTAGATAGATATAAATGTTATGAATATTGAGAAAGATATTTATATGGATATTGATGTTCTTATAGATACAGATGTAGATAACAATAGAGAGAAAACTTACTTTTATATAGTTAAATTTCAAACTGCATTTATTTTAAAAAACTCAAATTTTAATTCAGTCAAAACAAAAAGGTACCTGACTGGATAAAATTTAAATAATGAGGCTGCTGTAAGAATATTAGACCTTTTTCAACTCTTTCTGCACTCAGTAATAAGTGTAGATGAATTATGGCTTGAACTATAAATAGTTACAGGCAATCAGACATTAGCAAGGCACCTGACATTGTTAACTATTCAAAAAGCAAGGCACCTGACATTGCTAACTATTCAAAAATATCAACATTTTATTACTACGAAAGAATATAAGAATCAACTGAGAGAGTGGTGATATTCTGTTGACATTGTGAAGGAAAGGACTATTAACAGTTTGAGTAAAGTATTTCTAAAGCTCACCTCATTAATATATTAAATAATTTCATATTAAACATCAAAACAGTACAGTTTGTATGAAATTTAGTTGTGACTTGTAATTTTAGTGGTTGGGTTTTTTAGAATTAGTTTTTGAAAACTAGTGGCTTCACTAAATCTATCTGCAGTATAACTGTTCCATTGTTTCTGTACCAAAATAAAGCCCAAGCTTTGATAGTTTTTTCTTAATTTCTTATTATTTTTTAACATTTACAGTACTTTTTTATTAGCTTTTCTATTATTATTGCTCATAGCATTGTCTCTATTTTCATTTGACTTCTGTTTACAGAGATGAAATTCAAACTCTACCAAAATAAAATTTGAATTGTTTTCTTTGTTTTCACAGATTATTAAGCAACCGCAATTTATTAGAGACCCAGAACATTTAATTAAAGCAACTGCATTCTGCCTTATTTTGTTGGAATTTTAGGGACTTAATCTTCATAAAGTCTATCCAACAACTGAAGAAGGAAGGTGTTGTTCAATGTCTCCAGAAAAAAAAAGAAACAACAATAAAACCAACCAGCCAAAAAAAAAGAAGGCAAAAAAACCCTATTTGTTTTAATGTAGCATCTGATATGTTTGCTTAAATTTAGGAGATTAGGTCCTTGAGTGGAGGAAGGGGGAGAATAAAAATTTGATAATTATGTGTAAACTATGTTTTCAACAAGATGTCAACTGTGTTGAGCACAAAAATGTATGGTATCTGTAAGAATCTTGCTAACTTATACAATTATTGCAAGGGAAGTAAAATATTCAAATGACCAAGATTTTGAAGAAGATGACCATAAAACAAGAGAGAATATGAGCATAAATTTCATTGTGTTGTGGACCAGACAGCAGGTTTTTATTTAGATCTGGCTAAACAAATCCATTGAAGTATTTGAATTTTCACTAGCCAAAATTAATTGCACTCAAACCTAGAGGAAAGGTGAAAAACATCAGAAAAATTGAGCCACTTGAAATCATTTGAAGCAATTAAAAATGAATAATGTGATTCAAACAAACTTACTGTGCTTTGAGCCTGACGCTGATCTCATCAGCTGCTGTGTAAAGAAAAAGTGTATGTTTGTATTAATTCATATCAACTGTTCTGCACTTTTCTTTTGTTTAGTTACATTGATTGTGGCATTATATCATCAGGTTCCAATATCTCACAGGGTGCAGTCAGCTGTGTTTCTTGATTACAAGCCAAAGGATAAAGTCATTTACTAAGGTTGACAAAAAAGCTGTCAAAGCTATAAATCTTCCATGACTTACTGCTGGTTTGTTTACCTGTTTGTTTTAATCCTGTGTCTGTAGACCACTAACATTCAAGGACTTTCCTACTTTTTCTCCAGCACTGGTAAAGTAATCCCAGTTATTGGGGTTTTTATGCTAGGAAATGAAAGTGTAAATTTATATAATTTCATTTTCGCCTTGTTTAAATGGGGATAAAGTTGATTTTCTTCTTTACTGTAGCCAATACAGTGGTGGTTTCAATTCAGTATAAAGGCAATGTTGATAACATAGCAATGGTTTGGTTGTTGTTAAGTCTTGCTTACCCTAAGTCATGAAATTTTCAGGTTCCCATGCTCTGTCAGTGAGCAGGGCCAGAAAAGAAACTGTGGTGGAGAGCAAGCACAGACACAGCTGACCTGAAATGGCCAAAGGGGTATTCCATACCAAAATGTCATGTTCAGTCTATAAACTGGGGAGTTGGCTGGGGGCTACCAATTGCTGNTTTTTTTTTTTTCTTATTTTTTGGCCCCACGTCCTAATTATCTTGATATTTATGGTTATAACTGATAAAAAAGACACTACAGCATAAGACTACATTTTATAAAATATTACAGCAAAAGATGCCCTTGTAGTGGGATAATTTACAAAAGCATTCTCCGTTTTCTAAGTTTCTGTGAATCTGTGAAACATTTTCTTTTCAGTGCAATAAGAATATTGTGCAATTCAAATTCAAAATCATGCAAACTCAACCTTTTTAATTTTTAATTTAGTTATATGCCACAGGTAGTGTAGTTTCCTTGAAAACTAATGAATCTAGCAAAAAAGAAAAAGTATAAAACTTTATACACAAAAGACTGTTATTTTTGCATACTGGTTAGTTCTGTGGGCCACTGAAAATGTTCTCAAAGAATTTTATCCTCAAGAAATATTTAGGGGAAAAAAATTTCTCAGACTTCAATTTTAATACAAAGATGCTAAAGTGTTTATGGAACCTTTGTAATCTAATGGTATACCTGCTGATGTAAGTATAAAAGTTACACAAAGGCCTTAACCCTAATGACACTGAAGTGAAAACATATGTATTTAAACAAGGGAACTAAAGAATCAGAGTGTAGAAAATAACACTTTTTTTTTTTTTACTGTGGTACAAATATTCAAAGTTATGTATGTATATGGAGATATTTTCAGCTACTGCAATTTCTATCTTTTGAGATACTTTGCTAGGATGTAGGATGTGCAACTTGTCTGATGTTAATTTTTTCTGATTGAAGTAGCTTCAGATAATTTGCTTGTAGATTTTTAAAACTATTTCAAAATTATACAGTAAATTAATTTTTTCATGTAGTGCCTCATATCAAAATCTATTTTCAGCTTCCACCGCCCTCAATGTGATTTGTCTGAAGTCTTCAATGGCAGCTTCTCACACCACAGACGCAGCAAGAACGGAGCAGACATGAATACTGGGGAGGCAAACACTGCGTCTGCATGGGCAGGTGCAGCCTGACATGCACTTGCAGTGCCCGGGGTGCAGTCTGGCAGGGCATATGCTGCCCATACCCTGGGAGCCACGTGGCTGCACAAGCACTGAGCCTCCTAAGAGGTGGTTTCAGTCACTGGACAAACTGCACTGTGACGATAGGGCTGTGAATTTTCTGGATTGGTACTGGCATCTATACACCCACTTCATATGGCAAGCAAAAGTGACGTTTGCCTGCACTGCTTAACTGTGTCTTCTCTCTTGCTGTGTGATGGTATTTTACATCTCTTCATATTTGTGTACTGACTGAATTTCTGTCTTTTGTGCTTGTCAGGACACTTTCTGTCTAAATGAGGTTATGTTGCAATTGAAATCCAGACAGAGGTGTTGTTGATGGCTACCAGTGAGTTGAAGAGGTCATCACAGTTTATTTTGGAACAAAATTTTGTTCTATATGCTTGTGTATACACTCATCCAACCCATAGGCAATATGGTTTAAAAATTTTAAGATTTTTCCAGTGAAGGAAAAAAAAAAGGCTCCAAGTTAGCAAATTCACAGATGTTCTTTATTCATATTTCCTGATTTTCCTGTTGCACGTACAACAGTGCATTGTCAATGCAACATATAAATGTGCGTGCTTTAATTGCATGTTGATGGATCCTTATCATCTCATCAGAATAATCTCTCAATTCCTTCTGTAGCCTCAGAATGCATTTCTGCATGTCATCCAGCTTCTGAGGAGCCCTAGGAAGACTTTCCTTTTCTTAGCAAGTGACTCAGAATTTCATTAGTAAAGAAAGTTAGAAGATTTAGCAGCTAGTAGCTGTTCTAATCCTCAGGCTAATAATGTTTTTTTCTCAGTTTCTATTGTAATGTGGAATCTGTAACCTGTATGCAAAGCAGGATGAATATTTGGGATACTATCCTCTGAACAGACACATCTTCAGATAATTCTTTGACTGACCTACATGTACTCGATACCAAAATTTTTATAATCCTTACCTCATTACCTCCTTCTGGCTCACTGTATGGGAATTACAATTGCTCCAAAAAGAAACTTTGTGTAATTTCTAGAGATACTGTGACTATCTAATAATTATTACCCTGGGGTTTTTAGATGCGTTTAGACCACTAAGATTAAATAATTGCATTTTCTTGTTCTATCTTCATGTATGCAATGGCTTAGAGTACTTGATTACAATTTATGGACTCAAAATAAAATGAAAAATAAATAAATTATACACTTATACAAGGATTGTATATTCTCTATATGAATATAAAATTGCATTGGTTACTCTTGTATGTTTTGCTAATTTTTATGTTATGAGCTTTTTACCAGGTCCATTGCTAGTATGTTGTGTTTTTTTATCTAGTGATGGAGGGGGACTTGGTCAGCATGCAGAGATTCCGATTCAAATTCAATTTCATGGTTATTTTATTTGATAAATCTAAAAAAAATAACTTGGCCTGTTAAATGAGCGAAATATTTTCTGCAGTCTTATTTTCCACGAGATTTAATTTTCAATTTTTTTTTTTTAATGTGTGCTAAAAACTTTGTGCAGAAAGGAGTATCTGATTGGTTTTGCTAGTTCTTTAGGGTTTTTGCCAGATTAACAGTCACTGGACATTGAGTGTGCTTCCATATAAGTAATTTTTTCCATCTGCTCTCATAGCCTTTATTAACTCTTTCCTTATAAATTATTTAGTTCTTTGTAAATAAACTTATCTACCTGCCCAACAACTATTAAGGATCTTCCTTTTTTGTGTACATGAATAAATCACCACGTGATGTTTTTCAAATAAAGAAAAAAGTGGCATGAATTTACACATTATTTATTTATCATTGAGAGATGAAAAGAAAAATGAGCGTGGTTGTTTTTTTTTTGCCATTGAAATAGTTGTTTTAATTTTCTTTTTTTTTTTAGACAGATCAGTACATAGATTTATTTCACCGTTGATAACATTTACTTCAAAATTATACTTTGGAAGTAAAGCTGACGTTTTTTGTTTGTTTGGTTTTTGGGTTTTGTTGTTGTTGTTTTCTTTTCTTTTTTTCTCAGAACCTAATTACGAACTTACTACTCAGGCATAGGTACATGTATTCATGTATTCATTTATATAAATACTATATAAGAGTTCTGAACTAGCCAGACCTACCACACAACAGTGAAAAGATGTCTGATAAAATCTAATAATAAAATGATAAAATGGAAATTGAAACCAGCAATAACAGATATATATATATAGGGAAGAAAAAAAAGTATAAAAATAAGGATAAAAAAAGTATAAACTCCTAATATAATTCAATCAGTCCTTCTGTATAAATAAGAAGCCTTAAAAGTAGAAAGATGAGATGTAAATAACACTAAAATATTTTTTAAAAGAAGAAAAGGTCTAAAATTAAGCATTAGGAGGATTACGATACTATCCAAACAATTTCTTGAGTCTTGGGAAAAGTATCATGATATACTTAAAAGGAGAGCATGTTTAATTTGCAAAGGTAGTTTCATGCAAGTGCACAAGTAAACCTTACAGAATTAGGTAAAATCAAATTTAAAGTTTCCTATCTGTCCACATAGACTCTGGATATTAAAGGAAAAATAATTCATATTAGGCATCTGCAAAAAAGATTGGCGTTGTTTGGGGGAGAAAGCTTGGTTGGTTTTATTACTTGTTTTGAGGTTTTTGGTTTTGCTTTATCCCCACAAAAGGCAACCAAAGTCTCATTGAAATAACAAACAGACTGAAAAGAACAACTTTGAGGAGAAGCAGTCATGTCTAGAAATACTTCTCTCTCAGAAACCTAAATTTCAAAGGTCTGAGAAACTATTGGGAAAAAACATATAGGAAAGAGTCTGATTTGTTCACATAAAACAGTTAAATTAACAATGGATCAATTGATTAACTATTGAAGTGTTTTGTAAATAATCATCAAACTACCTCTTGGTCTGCAAGGTCAAAGAAGACATACTAAATATATTAAATGATGTCTTGTCAAAGTGAAAAAAAAAGCTTTGCTTCTCCCTTAAAAAAAAAAGACAAAAAGAAAAAAAGAAAAACAAAAGGCTGAGATATTATCAATGTAAACATTCAATTTTAGATGTAATAATTTTGAGAGATACAGATTAATATTGCAGAACTGGACGGCTTCATATTTGTGAAGTGTTATTTCCTTCAGGGCATTAGATTTTATTACTGATGAGATGAAGCCAGATGAAGGATCATAACCAATAACATGGATGGACTGTAGTTCTGAATTTTTTCTCAATAGGGTATTTAAGAAACCAAAATACATAAATTTTTAAGTTCTTCAAAGACATAAAGCACTGAAGAACTTTAATATCCATAAACCTTCTGCTGTACATATCATATGTATCATATACAGTTAATGGTGTTTCTCTTATTTAGCTTTTATAATATTTCACTTCTAAAATTATATTTTCTTATAATAATGACCACTTTTTTTATGGAGTGTCATCTTGAAAAATACTGTAGTGGTACTCCAGACATCATGTCAAAGTCTACTTAATTTTCTTTAATGTTTCCTGTTTATCTCTGTAATGCTAATACATCCTATTAAAAAAAAAAATCTTGCAGACATTTGAGGCTATTAAATGATCACAAGTATTCACCTGTCAGTTAAGGATAGCTTTTTGACCTCTGCTCTCAGAATCCTATGTTTGGTCAGATGGCATTCTGCAATTTACAATAGACAACTTTTTATTTTTTCTTTCCATTGCTTCAAGGATGATTGTCTCTCAGTTTTTCAATTTCAAGTTAGACATTAATGTAATATTAGGAGCACAACTATATCACATACATTAGCGGGAGATTTGGATTAAAAAAAAAAGAATCTTATGAAGTTAGTTGCTGGGTCATTGTTTGTAGGCCTCTTCATGGCNGGAAGGGAAGGGAAGGGAAGGGAAATAATATAATGTAACTGTATAGAAGCAGTTACCAGTACATTTACAGTGGTCACATTTGGCATTGGAATTACCTTCCTGTTAGAAGTGAAAGACACCTTGTTACGGGGTAAAAGGGCATTGGGTATACACATGCTTTAAGACACATGAATGGTAGTATATGAAAACAAGTATATATGTACGCTAAATTATTATCTATGCATACATATATTGATTGACATTCATTAATCAAATCCAGAAAAAAATCAAGTTCTCATAAATTTTAACTTCTGTTACTATATGTATATTCATTTGTAAATAAGATTTGTCTTTTCAGTCATCAGTAGTATAATATTCTTTTTCCTATCCTCAGTAGCACAGTTTTGATTCTAAATTTTTAATGTTTGTTGTTTTCTTTTTTTTTTTTGATTTTAATCTATAGGTTACATTAAAAATACATCATGAATTATAGTTCCTGAATTGACAAAAAATATACAGATTAGGAAACCCCTCTTTTTGTTCATTGCAAAAATCAAGCTCAAATCCACTACAAAGTAAAGGACTCTATTATCTTGAAAAGAGTTTAGAAGTCTTTCAAAAAAGGGAAATAATTTAAATACCTGTAAATCAACTTTATTTACCCCGATGAATGAGGACTCAGCTCAAGAAATAACAGCCAGACACATTGTATTTTTGTGATGCAGCTTTATATATGCATTTGCATATTCATCATATTCCTTCTACTCTCTTTGTCCTTTTCTGGTTGTCATTTTTGAATTAGGGCTGGCATTCTGACTGCCACATGTAAAACATACATTTTCCAAGCGTGCAGGTGAAAACCAGATCCATGGAGTGGCCATGATCACTGTCTTGCCTGCAGATGTGACTTACAAGATCACGATTCAAACCAAGTGGGAAGGATTTGTAGGTCCTCCACTCACAGTGCAGGACTAAGCAAATTCTTAAGCTACTTCATGTTGTGTGTTGGTAAAGAAATGGTGCACATAATTATTCTCCAAAAGTCAATCTTTCTGAAAAACTTGATCTCTAGAAAATTCTTCATTTATTTTTAATACATGGAATATTTTATTATGCTTCTCAGACTACTCTCTCTTACAATGGCTCACAACTGAAAAATTATAGCCTGGTTAGAAACAATGTATAGATGGAGCAGAAAACAAAATATGAAGCATGAAATGGAAATGTCAGCTGGAAACTACCAACCAACTCTTAGCATTGCTTGTGTTTAAATAGAAAGAGATATTTAGCAATTTGCACATCACAGTCTGTCATTTTATTTGTAGCTCCATAACTTTACTTTCTGTCTTTAGAGTAGAAGTTGTTAATTCTCTTTTATTTTATATGTCTCTGTTTACGTCAGATAGAGTTTGTTATTCCATCAGAGTATTGGAATGCAAATTGGTGAGAAACGATGTGTGATCATTTCAAATTGATTATACTACATATCACACTAGTCTCACTTTTAAAAAATGACAGAAGTAGGAGTTCAAATCCATGCTAATCACTTTCATCCAAATGGTTGTCAGTTTTTGTATATTAAAGGCTTCTTCAAAACACTCTCATCACTTAAAGAATTTTCTAGAAAGTACTTCTAAAAAGTTGTATTTTTTTAGTTACTTACAAAATATGCTTTTCATCATTAAAGTGTAAATAAGATCTGTAATGCTATGAATTTTCCAATGCTACTTTTCCAATGAGAAAAGAAACAGCAAACATTACCAGCAATTTTCATGGGTGTAAAAAAAGTACCTGAACCTATACTCCATCTGACCCAAGAGACAAGAGGGGAAGAAGAAAGGGAGAAAAACCAAGCCAAGGCAATGCAAGGCATGGAAGAAAGATGAAGTCCGATATTTCTGCACAGAGGATCTAATAGAAATCTTGATGAAAAGTGTTCAGTCAGAATTAGTTAGTTTATCATGTCTTGCTTTAAGTGAAAGCAGCAGTTATTTCTGTGCCAAACATCATGCTAGAAAATACTGTCATAGTATTCTTCTTATTGCTTTTAATTTATACACTTTTGAAGAGCAATGGTTAATAAGATATTCTCGGTTTGAGTAAATTAAGATTCAAATTCTTTTTCATTCAATGCTTTTCCATGACACCAGGAATTTATTTCAGAAACAGCTATTTAGGAAGACTTCAAAGCTTGACTACAAGTCCAGATATCTAGAAAAAAATTGTAAAACCTAAGCTAGTGACCAATATTGAGCGTACTTGGGTTTTAGTAGCAGCAGATCTCTGGAGTGAGTGCTAAGAATCTAGAGGCATGAGTCCTTGGAAGGAAGTTTGGCCATTTAAAAATAAATTCCTTTTGTTGTTATCAGGGACCAAGGGGAGAGAAGAATTCAAGTTGTAAAGGTGTCTGTTTTGATATATATTTGGGGGTGCCATTTATATTAATTCTGGAGTTTATATATATATAGACACTGAAAATGAAGAGAACTTCAGTAATGTTGAAAGCAGGATGGATCCCACTTCTTTTGCTCAGAATCCATGTAGACCCTCCCTGGCCACCAAGCACACACAAAGATCAACAATGTACTGAAGCCAAGTGAAGTTTGAAAAAAAACCCAAATAACCTAATTTTCCCATTTTTCACTATGTATCCTATAGATTACTTAACAGATTTCCTGAGAAATCTTTTTACTCCTTGAATGCTTTTCAGTCTTTTTTTGCTCCCTAGGACAGCTCATTCATCATTACCTTTCACTGCTATAGGGCTTTCAGACTGACCAATAAAGACATTCAGCTAAAATAAATCATAGCACCATAGAATACTGGGTTTGGGTTGTGAGGAAATTTAAATATCATTTAGTTCAAATCCCCCTGTCGTGGGCAGAGACACCTTCCACTAGACCTGGATACTCAAAGCCCCATCCAACCTGTCCTTGAAAATTTCCAAGGATGGGGTATTCACAACCTCTCTGGACCAACACCAAAACCCTCAAAGTAAAAAATTTTTTTTCATAATATTGAATCCAAATAATTAAACCTTCTTTTTTTATGTTTCTTACATCATTTAGTCTGCTAATCGTTATTTGTGTTTACATATTATGAGATTGTGGAAACCCTATATTTTTTTAGGAAAGTTGTAGCAATGGTAATCTGTCTTTCCTTACTCATTTGAAAATTCAGATTTTTCAGAATCAAAGAAGAACTTATCACAAGAGTGGTCTTTATAATTCTATTGTACCAGGCCAGCAAAAGACCTCTTAATGCATTCTGTTTCTCTTTTTTATCACCTGGACATTTTTTTATGAGTGTCCATAGTGAATTCTGAATGTCAGCACTGTCAAATCTTTGATATCCACTACCAGAATCTTTCTACACTGTCAAAATTTTTCTACATAACTTCTTTTTGTCATATGTGACTTCAAGAAAATGGAAGAGAGACAACAGAAACTGGAGGACAGCACAGTGTGGTGCATCTGATACACCCTAAAAAAATTGTCCTCTCTTTCTTTTCCACATTTACAAACATTACCTGAACAGAAGCCTGATTATAGGTTGGTGTACCTCAGCATGGGCACAAGATAAACTCACAAACAAGCACATGAACTTCTCAGAACTCCCTTCAGCTTTCAGGCATATGGACTGCCTTTGCTTTTCTTCATTTGTTTTTCATTTATTTTGTGTAGGTGATGGGTTTTTTTGCCTTTTGTTTGTTTTTGTTTGTTTGTTTGTTTTGGTTTTGGGTTTTGTTTGTGTTATTTAATTTTTTATTGTTTATTTTTTCCTTTCTAATGGATCATCACGAGTACAAGTTGCAGTCTTAAGTCAAATATTATATTTATTGTCCACTCATGAGTACAAAGAAATGCTACTGTAAAGACAAAAGCAGAGTCTAACTAATAGGTAGGGATTAAAAAGAAAAAAATCAATCTAACCAGACATCATTTGAAAGTGTGTTTAAAAGTGCCAGATATTAAATTCATAGCTCAGTCAAAAGATTCAATATGAACAGTAGAAAGGACTCGTCTTCAAAATACAGGTCAATAGTGATATTCCATAGCATAGAGATAAAACATTTATATAATAAATAATTCATGTATGTTAATATATCATTACTGCAATTAAACACAGCATTGCAGAACAACAATATAAATTCTTAAATCACTGAATGAATCAGTCCACAAAGGGGTATCAGACAGAAATGCTTCAAGACAAAAGATTATTTCTGGATGCAGTGTGTCTTGAATGAAGAATTTAGCCACCAATGATCATTACCATCCATTTTGAACTATATACACCACTTCAAATACCTAACAGATAAACTGGTTAAATATGACCCTTTAAAAAACCCACCATTTTATCTAAATTCAGCACAGATTTTCTTTTTCCTGTGGGAAATGAATAAATTACATTTTTGACAAATGAAACTGTCCTCCCTCTGATTTAGAAAGCCAATGAAGACAATTTAAATACAAATATGTCTCAGCCAAGGAGAAAAAAAAAAAAGGCAACACTATTTAACAGAACTGTAAATATATATACCAGAAAGCAATATCCTCTAGCAATTTTGTCAAAAACATCTAAAATAAAAGTACTAGGTTAGCTGGTATTTTTCCAGATTAAATGAATTAGTCCTGTACACACCTGATTACGATATATATACTTACATAGAAAAAAATAATGGAAAAATATTTTCCCTCTTTTATTCTTTGGACTGTTAACATCTGGCTAAACAGCAGTACCTGATTTTTTATAAAATTTAAACTTAATAAATTATTTTGGTCTTGCCATTCAAATAAGGTGATGACCTACCCCTTAAGAGTAGGTTGTCACACAAAATGTTAAGATAAACAGACAAGGCAAAGTCAAAAACTAATTTATCAAGTTGTCTGTTAGGAATTACTTTCTGAAGTGTGAAGATTTCCTGTGAAACAGAAATCATCATAACTCTCNAAAAAAAAAAAAAAAAAGCAACACTATTTAACAGAACTGTAAATATTTCTGTCTTTACAAGCAACTTGCGCATATACTAGAAAGCAATATCCTCTAGCAATTTTGTCAAAAACACCTAAAATAAATGTACTGGGTTAGCTGGTATTTTTCCAGATTAAATGAATTAGTCCTGTACACACCTGATTACGATATATATATATACATAGAAAAAAATAATGGAAAATATTTTCCCTCTTTTATTCTTTGGACTGTTAACATCTGGCTAAACAGCAGTACCTGACTTTTTATAAAATTTAAACTTAATAAATTATTTTGGTCTTGCCATTCAAATAAGGTGATGACCTACCCTTTAAGAGTGGGTTGTCACACAAAATGTTAAGATAGGCAGACAAGGCAAAGTTAAAAACTAATTTTTCAAGTTGTCTGTTAGGAATTACTTTCTGAAGTGTGAAGATTTCCTGTGAAACAGAAATCATCATAACTCTCTTGTAGGCCTGAGAAATCAGAGTGAGTTAGTCTCCCCTTTTGGTGCTAAATATGGATTTGAGAGGATCAAGCTTTTACATCCAGGTGGAAATCTTCTTAGCTGATGGTTTTGTTGCTGTTTACTTAATTCTTTGAAGGCATTTATTCTATGTTTCCTCTAATTTTTTCGAGGTTTGTTCTCTAAAAAATAGCATCATCTAATGAGGCTATAGACAATACATTATTACAAATAAATTTCTAAATGTATACTGTTAAAATTTTTCATTCAAAGTCAGATGATTTTAAATTAAATGCCATCTCTTTTGTCAAGGGATCGTGTAAATTCACCTATATTTTTTGGTTATTAAAATACAAATATCTCAAGAATTATTTCAAATGAAAGGCAATACTTTATCACAATATTACAGAAATCATCAGTACTTAAAATCTAGTACAGCTATAATACTGTTTAATCGTAATAACTTCATGTAAAATATATTACAATTATGACAAAGAAATTTCTTAGTGTTCCTGGTCAACTGCATTCTCTTAATATTTCAAGGGGATGCACATGTACCACTTTTAGAGCACTTGTTCTTCCTAAAATTTTAATAAACTCCACATAAGCAGAAACCAAGTTTTGTTGTTTTTTTTTTTTTGAAAACAGAATAGAATACACTCAATCATCATAGATAAAGTATAGTTACTTGCTTCAAGAACTACTGTCATGGCTGTCCTGTTTGGGTTTGGGTTTTTTCTTTTAAAAGGTGGAAGAATGTATGGTCAATTATGACATGAAATCAATTATGTTATGGAAATAAAAAGGAGTGCAAAAAACCCAATTTTTGCTCTACCATTTAACTTAGAGAACTTGTCCATGATCTATTCAAAGAGATCGGAAGGTAACTTGTAGCTCACAAGAAAACTCCCTAACCTCCAGACAACAAGGAATATGGGAGAAGGAGAAGCAGCATATTTCACCCAGCTGTGCACAGATGATCAAAAAAGTGGGGACTTAATGATATTCACAGAAGCAGAATAGATTTGAAAAAGAGGTTATTTTCTCTTTTAGTGGTGATGAACTTACAAAGAAGAATTTCACACCTATATAACTTCTTTATTTTAATTTTGGAAGAGAGCAGCCAAATAAAATCTTCAAATTTTGCAGTTAGAGAGTGCAATTATAATGATCTTTTTATTTCCACACCCTCACACCCCCTGCCCTCTCACCCCTCAACCCCCCCTAACCCCAGCTGGTCTTAAGTAAGTAACAGAAATGCAAAATAAATAACTTATTTAGCTTAAATAAAGCTCTCTATGCTAGGATGAAATATGCAGGGACAAGAACAGTGCTGCAACAAAAGGAACTGTTTTGTAACACTGGATCAGATACAGAGATTTTAAAACTGAGAGCTAAATTCTTTGAAATCATGGCAATTTGGATTTGTGCAGAACATTACCTCAGCTGACTTCATGGGTCATCCTAAACCTTGCAAAATCAATGGTTTTTCAGCTGAGTTCAAAGACGTTAGGATATCTTCTTGGAACTTCAAAGACTATGAAGTGTCATAGCCCCAAGCAAAGAAATATTACTAAGAAATATTAATAGTGTGATTATATATATAAAATAATGTGTCATGTAAGCACACTTAAAACATAGTGGATGAAGTGCTGCAGCTACTTCACCCATCTTGTAAGTTAACTAACAAGGAGCCAAAACACTTTATCTGGATCAGGAAAATCACCAGAAAACTGACTAGATCAGCACAGGCTTTGGAATATTACCCGTCCCTACTGTTTTATATAGGTACCAAAAACATTGCAAGAGGAAGTCCAAGGTCACTCAAGTAAAATTTCAGGGCCCTGGGAAGAATATTTTTTAAAAAATAAATAATTGTTAATGATGCGAGAAAAGTGCTGAGAAATGTAGCACCTGCAAACAGCTAAACATCTGGATAGTTAAGATTTTATAATTAAACAGCTTTTTTATTTACTTTTCCTTTGTTCTTAATGGCATAGAACTTGAAAATTAAAGCAGTCATATTTTTTAGATTCACATATCTTTTATAGCATTTTGTAGCTTTACTTTCTTGATTTCTGCCTGCTTCCATTTTCAAATGGACACATTCCATCTTTCAAACTCTTTTTTCAATTGAAATAGTTTTAATTTTGTTGTGGATAACAGATACCTGCATTATTAATTAAGAAAATCATTAGTAATTTAGCTTGTGAGTTGCAGGGGAAAAAAAATAAGCTCAGTTCACTCAGCTTGAAAGAAATCAGGATAGAAGTGGTCTATCGACTTATTAACAATGTGCAATTAATCAGCAGTAATTGAACTACACATTCAGGACCGATATCATAAAAACCTTACCCCAATTCATGGTAGAATTTCCAATCCCTGACCCAGAATCACAAACAAACCTGTTTCCCCCTGGGGTAGATGTGAGTGCTGGACTTTTATGCTTCCCAGACGATCTCTACCCCGCTACTAACATTTGTACTTGTCAGTGTGACAGAAAGCCATGGTGCCAGACACATAAACCTGAAATGTGGGTACCCATGTAACAGACCACTAGGTGAAGTGCCCACTGCAGCTTTCAGGAAGGCCGCTGTGCCCAACCTGGATAGGAGTTGAAGTGTCACAGGGTGATTTTTGGCAACATCCAAACATGTTTGACTGCTGCTCAGACATCCTCTTCTCTGAGGGTCTCCTGTGTGCTTCAGAAATAAAGCTTGAAAAAATGTGGGAAATACTGGGATCTCTAAGTGACTCCAGTAATCTCTATTTTGGCAGCTATTTTGTCCCACAAGTCCTTATTTCTCTGCATTGATTGTCAGAGAATTCTGGTTGATTAGCACTACTTTTGATCAAAAAAATCCTGCCAGCATAAATTTTCCTGTAGTGTTATGTTTTTTGCGCTTTATAAGGACAAGACTTTGAAGTTGCAGATCTCTTCTAAATACCTAGCCAGAGTGGGAATAGAAACAATACCTCGTGGAGTACGGCATGTTGCACAGTAAGTAGAGGAGAGAGGTTTATAAATATGTTGTTTCTGTTGTGGTGAAAAAAGGTCTTTGTCACTTTGTGAATATAAAAAAATGTTTATATTTGCAATTTTTTTTCTCCTTCATCTGGCTATTCCGAATTTTCATTTAAGGATGTTTGGTTATTGGGACCAAATTTCCACCCTAATTCTGAAATTATTGAAACATTTTATCATTGACTTTTATCACTTCTTCTTCCCTGTCGAAACAAAGGCATGATCCAAAGTTGGAGCAATACTGGCTACATTTGTGCCTGTGAGAGTGATTCCTTTTCCCCAGGTGAAATGGTGCAGAGGAGCCACATTCCGTAGAGTGTAGATCCTATGAACTATGAAAAAAACATATCTCTATGACACAAAAATTAAAGTGAGTTCTCTGGTATCCTAAAAATTAAATCTTCATTTTATGTGAGGCAATGGATTTTGATTCTTCATGTGCTGTTAGAGCATGTGTATTTAATAGAGCCAGGACAGTTCTGGATTGACTATGTAAGGTGTTTGAGGAACTGATCCCTACAGAGCCCTACCTATACATTGGCTCGAATCCTGGCAGGGATCTTACACATACCTTGGACCCTATACACATTGGCTTGACAACTTGCTGCCAGCTGCTGACTGAACCTGCATACTACCAGCAGACCAGCTCTGGTCTTGTTGTTCAGGAAGATTTGTGAATCTGTCTGTCACTGAGGGCATTGCCCTGCCCTTGGCCTCCAGCCCTCCATCCCTTCAGGAGCAGGCCACTATTTCAGCTTCCTGACTATCTGCCACAAAAGGATTTGCAAGTTTGAAGGTTGCACTGTGAAGACAGGGCACAACCAGTGTTTACTAGAATATCTTATAATAATTAAACTGTTATTCTTTTTATTGAGCTGCTGTTGTTTACAAAAATAACTTTACAGAGTAACTCTGACTGCCTCACAGCTCAGATCCGCTCTCACTCATAAAAATGTGTCTGGATCACCATTTGAGAACCCAACCCCAACAGTTTACTCAGGTGCCAAGGATTACAAAAATGTGCCACTAGTTTCTTACCGGGTGGTTGAGTCCTGTTTTACCAGACATATATACATGGGAACCTGTAATCTCTGTCTACAGAGGCAACATGTAGACCTGTTGCATCTTGGAAATGGTTAGAACTATAGAACGTTTTGCTGAAGCAGATGTTAGTGGCCTTGAGCGCATTCAGGTGTTTCTGCCACTCTGACTTTGTCAGTTCTTGCAGCTTCAAAAGGACTGACGGTTGCTGGAGCTATTCAGCTCCTGGGAAACATTCAGAAATTATCCTTCAGCACTTTTTTTTCTTTTTTCTTTTTTCCTCCAGCTTGCTCTTTTTTGGTAAATGTTTCTCTGTATGCAAACAGAAGCACACAGATTTTCATCTAATGGACCTAGCTAACAAAAGAGTTCTTTGGTATGTGGACACAAGATATTAATGCCTGTGCAACAGGCATCCAATATAATGAAAAAAAAAAAAAAGAAATGGAAACAAAAGCTAAACGTCTTGAACATGTCTGATGATCAAAGAAAGTATCTCTGTATCTAGCATACTGTTTTTTTTTTTCCAGGCACTTGAATTAAAAGAGAATATTATTCTTATAAAGCTTGAAAGGTCAAGACAGACATGATGCTTCAATGGTTCTCTGACAAATATGACCTTCTCAGGGCAAGGTTTAACTGTTGGAAAATACTTGCATTCATTTATTAGTAAAATCATCACTCTTTTTACAGTGTGTTTGTAGTCCATCCCTTTCATCTCACTCTTGGTTGATTTCTTTTTCTGATCTGCTCTGATATTCTCCATTTCCTGCCCAGCCGTGAGAAAAATAGATTAGACAAAGCTTTCAGTGTAGGAACTTGAATAATTTTTTTATTCCCAACTTTGTTGTCATGCCTAGCTGATCTACTGTTTCAGCATCATTAAGACTGAATGTAAATGGATATATGATATAGTAATGAACAAATTTAATGTTTCTTCCTGAGAGGTATTAAACTTTACCATATAATATATTTTGGAAGTATCTGCATTACTTAAGATGTGCTCTTCCATTATATATTTATAGAAGTAGAATTTATTGAAGACAGAGTATCTGCAGGATGGAAAACAAAATTAGATAAACCTCTTCAAATATGAATTAGCAGATTGGGCAAATGTCCCTCCACCCCCCAAAAAGAAAGGGAGATTTTGCTGTTGTTTTAACTTTCAGTGCTCATATTATTGTCATTCTGTTTTGTGTATTTCATGGGAAGGAGGACAATAAGGTAAGAGAGGTGTCAGAAATATTATTTTGTTCCTCTAGACTATAAAGTGAGCATAGAGAAAATAGAGCTACAGTTAAAAATCCTATTCCATTAAATTAATAAAATTATTTTTTCAATTAATTATTTTTTCTCACTTTATTCTTTCCACAGGTGAGAGACAAACTTGTGTATTACTTTGCAATACCCAGAAATAATACCTTTATTGCAACAAATTTCCTGATAGACAGTTAAACATTTGCCATACTGTTTTTCGTCCTGGGTAATTTGATCACTGTAGGGCATGTCGTGCATAATTTTACAAGAATGGAACACAGAAATTTACATGACACAAAATAATTTCAACTGAAAAAGTACTAAGAAGAAATAAGACACAGTAAAAAACCATTCCCTGATTGTTTAGAGAAGGACAGTGAAGCAAATTGAAAAGGAATAATTTATGCACTTTTTTGCATATTCCTTCCTCGGATACTTTTGGTCACACTGAGGTTAGACTGAATCAATGCCCACAGCTTACTCAGTTTTGTGTGGCAGGTAGAACATAGCAGGGGGTGAAATGAATTCATCTTTCTGTCTTCAATGGAACTAAAAGCAATTTTATTCTTCCCATGTGGTCACTTGAGGTGCTTGTCATGTTCAAGCTAATGATATCAGGCACCCTCAGGTTGTTTAAGTATTCATGAAGTAATTAAATTCTCATTAACATATAAATAAAAGAAAACTGAAAACAAGTTTAGGAGGCACCTAACATCTGTTCTAATGCTTTTAAGTATTAAAATGTGCCACATACAGAAGGAAAAGTGCATTCTGTTCAGGCAAGAATTTTGCATAGATTATTTATAGAAACTGTAATTAAACTGATTTGGCATATTAAGTAAAATTAACAGCAAAGCATTATTTAGGTAGCTCGGTGTCTCTGAAACTTAAATAAGAAATTTAAAATAGGAAAGAGAAGTAAAATTAATTTTTATTTGTTCTGAGATCCAGATAAAATGACAATTGAAAATTTATTCCTTCTAAATTAGAGAAAGACAAAAAAATCTTACACTGTGGGCATACTTCCAGATGTTCTTTCAAAATACATTGGTTTTTAATATTAAGTTGCTACTGACATTTGAAAAAAACAAGAATTCCACAAAATGGCTAGTAAGTTTACTATTATGTTTCTTCAAACTGAATTTAATGCACAATATTGTTGTACAACTTGAGACTAGAGTTCAGACACAACCTTATGCTTTAAAAGGAATTTTCCCTTCCAATATTAAGCTGTTTACTTCTTTAGATAATTTTTCCCAAGAAACTATATTTTACCTATTAATGAAATGTCTTCTGTACCATGTCACTGCAGTTTTCTGTATGATAAAAATGGCTAATAAAATTAAATAATCTTGAACTATAGTTTGAGATTGATAGGCTGAAAAATAGCAAAAGAGACAGAAAAATCTGTTAGCAGTATCTTCAGGATATGTTAAAATAACCATTAAAATAACCATTTCATCCAATGGATACAGCTCTGGAAGAATGCATTTCTGATAAGTAAATCTTTCAAATGTGACTTTCAAGGGAAATATACTGAACTGATTGTGTTATTTTCTGTTTGTAACAACCTCTATCTTGTTTATTATCATAATCTATATTAAAAATGTATTATGTACTAGTTTAATTTCATTCTGGTCTTATTGACTTAGCACAAAGTACATAAGATACACACTTATATTGCCCTTACTTTTAACAGAGTGAAATGTATAATCAGAGAAATTTAACATTTTTTTTCTGTTTATGTTATATTGTCCATTTCAAAAAGCAGTGTTTCATGCCTTATTCCTTGCCTTATTTCATGCCTTTCTCCTCTCTGTGATGCCTACAGAGGGAAATGTATGCCAGTTATGCAATGTGTTTGGTGCATGCTGAAAAGGATATATTGCAAAAAAAAAGCGCATAGATCTCCCTGAAATAAAAAGATAAACCCACGTTTTTTCTGGTTTTAACTGTGGCAGACAAAATCCAAGTAATTTAAAAATAGCAGTGAGTTATCATTATAGACACCAACAGCTATTATTCTTTTTATAAAGTGTGCTATTCATTCCCAGTTACAACATTTACAAGAAACACATGAAAATATTCTCCTCTTTGTTTGGTTCAAACCCTGTTATGAACTTATATCAGTACCCGTCAGCTGTTCTGATTAGCACAGAATAATATTTTCTCATGCATTACAGCAGTAAAAGGAAATTATGTACAATTAGAACTCAGAAAAAGGAAAAAAAAAATCAGTCCAAAACCCATACAAGAATGAAAACACTAGCTGAAGCCTGGATAATTACAAACTTATACTGGTAAAAGCTCATGAAAAATTAATTCGGTAACTCATGAATCAGGAACCGAGACTTGGTTCTTACATGCCTACAGGACAAGGAAATTAAACATTACAAGGCTTGCTTGAGAGAATGTCTGCCCCAGAGCAATTATCTGTGCTTACCTTGGAATCCCTACTGATCTTAGATTATCTCACAAAACACATGAGAGAAATACTGCCAAAATAAACTCTAATCTTTTTATGAACCTGAAATAGGGAGCAAACTCTTGAAGTCTATATGAATATAAAGCATTAATATTGGTATAATCTCTTTAATGTGGGGATGGGTAGTGAACATGCATTTTCATGCAGTACTGGTTCTAAATAAGAACTCATCTTTCATTACTATTAGTCAAAACACTATTTTAGAAATCTTCATGGGTAGACTTTTCTTCATGACTAAGCAGTTCTGGATCCAGGGTTGAGTCGTGATGGAGAAAAGATTGTAGAATCAGTAGTTGTTGACCACACTGCATATATTTCATAAAAATGCTACCAGTATCTGTAAATAAAGACATATTGGTATATATAAAACATGGTTTAGCCATACTGCTGTCAGGAAACAAAACCGAGCCTAGAGAATTTACAACTCTCTCTGGAAAAGGATGTTCTCTGTTGTTTCTTATTAAACACTCATTTGTGTCTTTAGTGCATCTTCTGCTGCCAGACACAGTAACATTGAACAATACACTTACCAAAAGCTTATTCATTAGTAGATCAAACTGATTTTTCAATTGTACATGTACTTTGCTAAATTAGAAAAGACAGACCTCAAAGACTCACTTGATCCTCTACACTACTTGCACAATCACACACTGGCTGTGTTTCTGACAAACGCAAATAGCTTTTTACATGCAAATTAAACTATACCACCCCACTTCTTCAAGGTCATAATTCAAGGACTTAATATTTTTTTATTGCTGAAATTATGCTATTGGTATATTCCAAAATGGAGCAAGGTGTCAGGGTATAGAAAACTTTCAACATTTCTCTGCAAGAGCGAGCTTTGGACAAATTTTGAGGATATTATGTTCATGTAAACAGCAGTCTTCATTTTTTTGAAACAGAAATCATACAGATATCAAATGCTGAAATAACTTTGAGAATAGGAGTTTAACTCAATATGTAAATTGTCAAAAACCAAGGCAGGGTTTGAGCTCAGCATTACGGATTGCTGCTACGACCCTGGTGAAGTTAAGCTTCTGTGTCTCCATTTGGCTGCAATTGAAGAACCTTTTTCCAGTGCACCTTGTTGATTCCTTATCAGTGAGATCACTTCTTTACCCATATGGTTTAACTTTGGACTCCCATCTCACCTCCCTTTATGGAGCAGGCTGCCCTTGCTGCTCCCTCATGAGACTACTCTCTTCCCACTGTGTGCAACTCATAACAAGGGTCATTTTTTTGTCCAGTTTGTGGTAGAGTAATAACATGACCCTAACCAGCCTCCCACGGGGGATTCCTTTGCTAGCTCAATTGCTTGTGAGGCTTTAAGGGTAGTGTATTAGGAATAGGATAAAGGATCAAAAGAGGCTGTTACCATGAGATGTTCCAAGATATTTATTCTCCCAGGGATACCCAGGGGGCAAGAGACCGAACCAGGAAGAGCAGGGGCTTTTTACCCCTGCCAGGGAAAGATAACTGGAACCCAGCCAATTAGGTCAAAGGGGGAAGGAAAGGTCAAACTATCTGGTAACATGTTACAGGGGTCTGGGGAAAAAAACATTCCCCAGAGGAATACAACAGTAAGGGAGCATGCATTTTCTTTTCACTACACCAGAGAATCTTGTTCTTTTTCCTTTCTTATCATAGGTTTAGCAGTCCCTTGAAATTCACAGTAGAGTGCCAAAACCAGGTCCCGGATACTGGGATCAAATGGATAAAAACTTACACATTGAAAAAATATAATATATTTATTACTTAGAGTTTTGGAGAGAGAGTATTTTTAAAACAAAGCAAACCTGTAAGCAAGATAATTCTTTCCGAAAGAAGCCAGTTTTCACTTATAGAATGCATAAGTAAATCAGGCAAAGCCAAAATATGTTGGTCATGTTGTTGTCCACATTAGTGATGTAAAAAAAAAGCTAACACTCAAAATAAATGTGAGATCTTAGAAATCAGTCCAGCAGATTCACAAAAAGTGTTTTAAGTAACAAATGAAATTTTTCACCACTTGCCAAAGGGAAATCCGGTATTGAAATCTTAAAGTCAAGACTGGGTGCATTCTTGTAAGGAATTTTTAACTCAAAAGCGTGAAGATAAATATTAGAGTGATTCTATGACCTACACTATATAGGCAGTCAGAATAAATGATTTAATATTCCTTTCTGCCTTAGAAGTGGCTCATTTGTCATAATCTGCAAAAACCAGTCACTTCATAAATTATTTCTGAATTTTAAGAAAGAACTAGATAATTAAATAAGTGCATAGGATAATTAAACAGTAGCAGGTAATCTGATCAAGTCTTCTCTCCACTCCGTTTACAAAGATCTAGGATATTAGACTTTCTCACAATTTCAAATATACTGTTGGTATTTCTCTGATCATGAAAGAAAGGAAAAAGATCACACATTTAATATTTTTTCAAGTGATTAATATATTTAACTACTGAAATACTCCTCATAAATGTTCTTCTTCATTAACCTAACAAGTCACTGCAGAACAAAATAAGCCAATTTTTTAAAAAATTGTTTGTACGTACAGATGCTTGCTTAACTTTCCCAGTTTCTCTAAGGCTCTAGAAAATATTATAGCATGTGATCAGTTAAGCAGCTATTGTATATTAAGGGATCCTATAAGATTCATAACCAAAATAGCCCACAAAGCATAGCATAAATTCAGAGAAGTATGACAATAAAATTAGCTAACCTAAGAGGAACTTTACTTTGGATTTTTTTTTGTTTAGGATGTTACTATTATCAGAAGAGTGGAAGAAAAAACATCCAGAATCAGTAAGAACAAAAATATCTTTATATCTTTTTTATATATCTTTGAGATATTCTATGAATATATTTATTAAGGTTCATTCCCAAGTCTCTAGCATAACACAGACCAGTCCTAAAAGTGAGGTACATAAAAGACAAGCATGAGAGGAGTATCTTTATGATGTATATAATTCTCAAAGAAAACAACCAAAAATAAAAGACAAGAGTGGTACAAAAATTCATACATCCTCTTCACTCTTACTATTGGAATTGGTAGAAATATTTAGTCTACAACTTATGGACATAAATGAAGGAGAAAAGAATTACATGAAAAAAATTGTTTAGTTAAGGTCACAAAAGCAAAATAATCTTTAGAAAATGTGATTTTCTCGTTGGTTACTTCCAGTGTGGCAAAAGAGTGGCAAATACCTTTTCTACCAGAAATTTGACAATTTCCACTTCTTTATCTTTAGTCACTGTTTGTGGTCTTTATTATTCCTTTTTCTGTCATAGTTGAATAATGTGGTATTTTCTATTTCCTATTTTTTTAGATGTTTCTTTGTAAAAATTTAATTGGGGATAGTGTGGGATTAATCTTTTAAATATTTAAATAAAGTAATTTTTCTTATATTATGCCTAATATATTTTAGGGGGAAAAATCCTTTAACTTCTTAGCATAAATTAGATTTGTAAAAGACCAAGCATCCCTTTCCTCACTTTTCTTAGGATAGATAGGATGGTCATCTCTGTTTAACTGACAACCTTACATATTAAAAAGCCCCCACTTTCCATGGAGAACACAGTCAGAAAAAAATACAGGGATAACACATACTGTCATTGCAATTTGCTCAGTTTAGGAGTTTAAAAAGGTACAAAGAGTCTGGTAAAAGCAAACAGCCATTCTAGGACAATTCACTGCTCTGTGGCTTCAGGGTGGTTCTGGGAGGTAGTATGTTAAACAGAGTTTTTTGTATATATGATATTAGCCTATATCCCCTGGTATGGATTTTAGAGACAAGTCAATAGATCTTCTTTATTAAGGATGATTTTGGCATACCTTTATTATGCTCCTTTTTTTACACTTTGTATTATTATTTTCATATGAATACTTTGGCTATATTGGATTTGTGCTACAGGGATATACCTTGTCATCTAACTATCTACTAGAACAGTGATCCTTGTAAAGAGATTTTTTACTCCCAAATGTGACAAGAGATTTTTTACTCCCAAATGTGACAAGACTGTTTACCTGTTTTTTAGGCCAATCCACTAAGTTAGAAACCCCACATTTCGTTGGTACAAATAGTTCTTTTTCTATGGACACTTATTTTCTGAAACTTCTTGTCAAGTTAACTCTTCAGAGTTACAAAATTACTGAAGCTATGGATACATAGATTCAACTTTCTATTAAAAAAAAGAAAAAGATATCTTGAAAAAACTCACACAAATAGCTACTCAGTGCTCTGACAGTAACAGAAGAGGAAGTATAAAACTAATTTCCCCATTCTGTTAGAGGATATTTTTAGTTACACTAACAAGCACCTTTACTGTCAGTCTCATCTATACAGTTAGAACTGTATGCATTTATCAATCACAGATTTGATGCATTTCTGGTGGACCAAAGTAAAGACGAAAAGGAGACTGAAGGGCAGTTTTTTCACATAAGGAAAGAATCAGGTCATTTTCCCAAGGTACTATGAAATAAAGGTTTCAGAAAATGTGTGCCAACATAAAATTCACTGCAGTCATAAGTGGTATGTTTATTTTAGCAATTGTGAATGGTAAAGACCACAATATCTGTACACTCACTTTAAACAAAAAATAAAAAATTAAAAAAAAAACCAAGAAAACACAAAAAAATACAAACCCCACCTTTTAACTTCTACTTCTATTTTTACCATTCCCAGGACCTCATTCTACCAGTACCTCAGGAGCAGTCAAATGTCTCTAGGCTTTATTACTTCAAGATACTATATGCATTTTGGGTGTTTGGTTCTTTTCTTCTTCTTCTTCTTACTTCTTATATATCCTGACGGATAAAATTGTAATCATTTAGCATTATATATTCCTAATAGGATTTAGCTACTTACAGTTTGTTCCTCCACTTTCACTTCACCTGCTGTACACCAACAATTAAAGCAAGCATTACTGAACTTGGAAAACTCAACCAACAGATTATTTTTAAATTTATTTTTTAACGATGAACTATGCTGCTTTAATGAACTATAAACTGTTCAGCACAGATATATTTAAGTTTCACCCATTGCAATTAGAAGCTTCTGTAATTTTACTAAACTACTGATCACATGTATGTTAACTTACCACAGCATTGACAAGCAGGGAAAGTGTATAATCTAGTATTTAAATAATTTTTTAAGGAGATAAATTATGTGAGTTTAAATTCCCTTGGAGTAAAGAGTTTTGAATGAAGGAGTGCTGTAATCTGGGTGCATATACTACATCTGGCAAATATTCAGTAGCACAGAAGAGTAATTTATAAAATTAACACTAACGGTAGTAGGTAAATATTTAGAAAAAATTTTTTTTGTTTTTCTTTAGGGAAAAAATATTAGATTCTACAAAAAAACAAAGAAGAATATTTGTCTTCTATTTTGATAATAGTACATTCTCCTTCACTGATAGAGTATGCCAATATTCTTACATGTTTTATGCTTTGCACAGGACACAGCATGTATTTACTGAAATAAATGAAGCCGTATTTTCATGGCATGACTCTTCCCTGGCATTCTGGAGAGGAAAAAGTCAATGATATAAAGTCAATGATATAAAGTAAATTAATGGTTTAACAAAGAGTGTTTTAAATGAATAGAGTAGATATAACTATTTCTATAGCCAATAAAACATTGGGATTTGATTAGTTCATTTTTGCAGAAGGGATGTAACAATCCTAATGTTTACCTTGCCTTATATGCAGCCTTTAAAAGGGCTTTTGTGTCTCTGTCCTTCTCTTTTTCCAAGAAAATTTAAGATGTCTTATGTTTGCAGAAGATCATGAGTATTATATAATATTTAACCCCTCAGGCTGTGGGAATATTTTTTTTTCTTTCTGTGAAAGAGTATTCTTATTTTGCTGAAATATAAAACATAAGGAAAACTTCAGACACTAATCATATGGTAATCTTGTGTAATTGCACTAGCAAAATATGAAAAACGCATATACTAATTGTCACTTGAGTTCCTCCAGAAAGCAATTGTCAGATATGGTGGCAGGAATGTCAGATTCTAGACCAGGTTGCTTGAACACCTCCAGAGTTGGGTCATCCACTCTGAGAAACCTGCTTCCCTTTTATTAATTCAAAATCATTCCCCTTTGCCCTATCACTGTCTACCCCTACAAAAAGTCNTTTTTTTTTTTTTTTTTTAGGTTCTTTATATGTACTGGCAGGCTGCTATAAGGTGTCTCCAAAGTTTTCTATTCTCCAGACTGAATAATCCCAGCTTTCTCAGCCTATCTTCTGAGGAGAGGTGCTTTAGCTTCTTGATCATTTTCATGGCTCTTCACTGTACCCACTACTGCAGGTCTATGTCCTCTTGATGCTAGTGGTCCCAAAGCTGGATGCAGAACTCCACTTGGTGTCTCATGAGGCAGAGCAGAGGGGCAGAATCACCTCCCTTAACTACCATCCACCCCTTTTTTTGATGCTGACACAATTGGCAGGTTTGTATCTTTCTTTGTTTCCTTCTTTCCCTTTAAAACTTCCAAAGAAAAATGAAGACAAGGAGAAAAAGAAAGCAAAAGGGATGTAGGAAAGGAGGAAGAGAGGCAGGAAGGGAGGCAAACTGACAAGAACTCAAGGGAGAGGAGAGCATAGCATAATCAGAATTTCCTGATGGATTGGAGAAATTGACCTACTACCTGTATTTACCAGTAAGATTTTCTGAACATTATGCTATAAGTGTGAAATCATCTGTTCATACTCTTAGCAACACACATTAATTCTTTCCTTGCCTTTTTTTTTCTTTTGGGCAAACGGTTGGGAGGGGGAATATATATTTTGAAAAAAGAGGAGGAAAGTTAATACGAGATATTATATTTGTGGGGGCTTCTGTTGCCACACAAACAGGAGCCTTCCAGGCATTTGCATTTAAAATACATAGGAAACCAGTGTCTGATTAGCTTTGCATATGTTGTAAACATTTCACGTTATCTCCCTTTCTGACTTTTCAGAAATGCACAACACCTGGAGAGAAATATTGAATTATAAATCAGTCATTTCAGCAGAATCGTAATCAGATCCTAATTTTATAAATTCTATTTTTTTTTTCCACATAAGACAGTGGAACATTATTCATTGTATAGAAATAAAAGCTGCAAAGAACTAGCAAGCCAAGTGCACAGAAGCCAAAGAGTCATTTTCCTGGCAAGGGAGATCATTCAAGAGCATTTGGAATAGCTCCCACTTCCTGTTCATGTTTCTTTTTTTTTGTTTGATTTTAATGGTTTTCCAGTCAAAGAACTGAATGATAAGTAGCTGGCTTGAATGTTTTTAAGAGCTCTATGACAGCAATGGCGAAAGCTTTATTGCTGTGTGACCATAATCACAAAATCACAAAAACTCCTTCTGTGTTTGGACTATAATAGAAATAGTTACTGCTACAAGATATTTTAAACCCAGTATTGTAAAGTACACAGCTTAGAAATTTTAATGGAAGACATACCAGAGGATTGGACCCAGAGTTGGGAATTCTGGCATTGAAACAAACTGGCAGAGGCTGTGCTGTTCTACTTTCATACTGTTTTCACCAGAGCTGCCTGAGCATTTTGCATGTCCCTGTAATTTACAAAGATATAAATAGCCAAATCCAGTAAGAGATTGAAACTTTTTTTTTTCCTAGGTCAAGTATTGTGATCTAAAATTCCCATGTCATTCACTACCTAATACTATGGGTACTTACATTCCTTTTTGTTACCCTTGATGGAATTTAACTTCTTCACATGTCCATGGTAGGGTTTGGTCTTGATTGGCATGTAACTGCTTAAGATCTGTCATGAAGCTGAACCTGATGAGGACCAAAATTATCAAAAATGTCAATTTCACAAAAATGCTGTAGAATATAGAGTGGTTTTGGCTGGAAAGGATCTTCAAAGATCAACTTGTTCCACCCCTTTGCCATGGGCAGGGGCATTTTTCACTGTACTATGTACCTCAAAGGTCCAATGTGATCTTGAAAGGAGTGGTGGTAGAATCAACAGCTTCTCTGAGTAATCTGTTGCAGTGTCTCCCCACTCTTATTGTAATTAATTTCTTTTTGGGTGCAATACGAATCTACCTGCTTTCATTTTTAAACCCTTGCCTGCCCCAGTAAAAAGTTCCTATACAATTTTCCTACAGACCTCTTTAAGAACTGGAAAGTTGCTATAAGGTCTCCCTGGAACCTTTTCTTCTCCAGACTGATTGGCCCCATCACTCTCATCTTGTTTTCATATGGGACATTCTTCAGTCCTCTGATCAGTTTTGTGGCTCTTCTCTATAGGGAGAAAATAACCTCCCTCAACCTTCCAGCCATGCTTCTGATGCAGCCCAGGAAACAGGTGGCTTTCTGGGCTGCAGACACATGTGTACAACTCTTCATCCACCAGTATCCCCAAGTGCTTCTCCTCAGGATTGTTCTGTATCCATTCATGTCTGTGTTGATATTGAGGATTTCACTGCAGAACTTTTCATTTGGCCTTGTTGAATTTCATGTGGTTTACACAGGCCCACTTCCCAAGCCAGTCAAGGTCCCTTTGGATGGCACAACTTTCCTCCAGCGTGCTGACTGCCCCACACAGCTTGGTGTTAGCACACTTGCTGAAGTGCAAGACACTCTGTGCCACTCATGAATATGTTAAATAATGTTTGTGCTGGTGCAGAAACATATGGGAAAATTCTCATTGCTGATTTCCACTTGGACATTGAGACATTGACTGTAACTCCTTGGATGCAAACATCTAGCCAATTCCATATTCATCTATTACTTTATCCATCAAATCCGTGTACCTCTTACTTGAAGTCAGCCTTATTGGGGGGGACCTTATCACAGGGTCTTTATCAGTCCTGGTAAGTGATATCTGTAGCTGTTTCCTTGTCCACTGATGCAGTCACTCTGTTGAAGAAAGCCACTAAATTTATTAGATAAAATTTACTCCTGATGAAGCTATGTTGACTATCTCTGGTCACTTCCCTGTCTTCCCTTGACATACTTCATTATCTTACTGGGCACTGAGATGAATCTGACTGGATGGTACTTCCCAGGAGCCTCCTTATTACCCTTTTTAAAGATGAATGTAAATACTCCCCTTTTTTCCAGGCACTGGGGACTTCTACATGAAAATCTCATTGACAATGGAATGCATATTAACTAAAAGCTAGCTTAAATAATGGATTTGCTTATACTGACAGGCAAATCTAAAGATAATTCATGTCCAAGCTGAGCACTTGGACTTTTTGACTTGGAGGCTTCTTTCACCAACTTATCTTCAGCAGGTCAAGAGAGGAAAGGTTCTTTGTCTACCATATACAGTTTATATTCAAACCCTCAGGAACTGAAGAATCTGCCTATAACCCAGATGTTGCTTGCCTTCTGAGGCCTTTGCCTTGCTGTTTGAGGTTTTGTTCTGTTCTACTGTAATTTAAAGTCAAAAAAGTTAACTTAAATCACAGGTGTTATAAGATAGTGTACATAAAGAACTTTGATTCAGATGGCCTAGATTTCAGCATAACTGTACACAGAAGTGTCTTGATAACTCAGTACCCTTCACAAAACCTTGTACAGCAATGTACACTCAGTTCTGGGAACATAAAGGTATTTCACAAAGAGGATCTAAAAATGGTAATAAAGATCTAGAGTCATTCAAAATAAAATGTTAAGGACCGATCTTCATTTCCATCTTCAACACTGAGTTGCTCAAATTTCAGATTCAGCATTTCATCTCTACTAACTGAAAACTAGTTTTTGAAACATAAATGCTAACACTCAGAAAGAAGAGAAAAGATATTACTCTTTTAGGAACAGTCTTTCCAACCTTTCAGGAATATTTTATTGGCATAACACAGTATGACCCCAATTTTTATCCTATCTTGACAAACATTTTCTCCCATATGTTTTTCAAGAACACTGTATCTGCCCCTCCCCACAGTACTTTAGGTTAGGATAGATCAGATATACTAAAAAATCCTGTCTGCTAAAGCTGTGTATCTACAAGAAAGAACAATTCAGGTTTTATTGTTCCAGGAAGAAAAAAATCTTAATTACCGACTTTCCATGCATAGGACAGAAAAATATTCAGTTTCAGCCTTGAAAACTGAAGTGTATCTGTATTTTATTCAGCGACTGTGTAATGCAGAATACATGGACTTAGATTGAAGTCTCTGCCCTTCAGATGAAGGGCTTCTTTACCTTTCTCTTTTTCCAATCCTGGATGAATCTTGTTTCATTTTATTTGTCCCCATGGCAAGGCTTCAAGAAGAGAGATAAAGAACAGCCATAAATGGTTACCGACATAACCTGCAATGTAGTTGTTAAGACATGTTATTGTGTGGTTGAAAATGGAATTTTAAACTTTTCAGATAGCAACCTTATATCCAGGGTGAATGAACTAAACACTAGAACCCATCATTCTTATCTTAAAAGGAACATGAAGACTGTATTTAGGATAGCACTTGAAGCTGTTAAGGCCAGTTGACTGGAGTTACAACCTCAGGATGAGTTAATACAGAAAGTGACACTTCTTGCTTTACAGTTGTGGGTGAGTTCCTGTTCACCACACCACTTGCTGGAATCTCAGATTGCCAAGCTGCTGTGTTTACTTTTTGCCAGACCTAATATAAAAAACCCATACATCTATCACAGGGCTCTATGATCCATTTAGAGGGGTAAGCATTAAAAAGTTATATGCTTACAATCTCAGCATGTGGGGTCTCTCATCTTCTAGTAGCCCTAGTCCAAAGTCATATACTTCCTCTGGAAAGGAAGCCTTTTGCTTATCCTTTTGTGCTTTTTTCTTTTGTCTGTCTAATCATAGGCAAATTTTTCTTTGATCCAGGCACCTCATGTTCAGTATGGTAAGGATAATTATCCTGCAATTATTTCAGGTAGGCAGAGACTAACGACCCTAATTATAATTGTAGAACCAGTTGGCAGAAATAGAGGATGAGGCCATGCAAGAGGGAGAAGAAAAATATCTTTCTGGGGCAAGCTGTTAGCTTAAAGGTTCTGTACAGTCTGTGGTGTGCAGATACCTTGATATTTATTTTCCTGTTGTTCTGTGCTTGGATTTTATGTAAGTTATGCTTAGAGTACAGGCCTTCTTTAGAAGTATAGAATATATGTTCCTGAAAAGACAAGGATTGGAAGAATGAAGAACTCCTCCCTTTAAGTATAGCACAGGGTGATGAATATCTAAGGAAACTCAAGGTGCACAATTAACAAAGAGACCTAAGTCCTTGGTAGTGGGTAACATACTTGAATAAATTGCAGAAATTTGCTGTGGGGTCTCACTCACTGGTGTGTACTCTGAATAAGTCAATCAAACTGCCCTCTGATCCAGCAGGGCTGATCAGTGGAGGGTCCCCAGCCTGGCTGGGCACAAGGGTCTTTTCTTTCCTGGGGTAAGAACAATCAAATCAAACAGCAAGGATCAGGGAAATTTCCTCTCTTTCATGTACTGATGGACCTCTCAGTGGAGAAAAATTGTCACACTCAAAGACTTATGGTCAATGGCCTGATGCCTAAGTGGAGACCAGTGAGGCATTTTCCAGGGGTTTTATTTGAACCAGTTGTGTTTTATAACATTGTCAGTGACATCAACAGTGGGATCAAGTGTACCCTCAGCAAGTTTCACAGAACCAAGGTGCATATGCTGCAGCTGATGTGATGGATGTGAGGGATTCCATATTAGGGGACTTTGACAGGCTTGAGAGGTGGACCCATGGGAAACACATGAAGTTCAACAAGACCAAGTACAATGTTCTACACCTGCATCAAGGAAATCCCCAGTATCAATAAAAATTGAGAAACGAATGGATTGAGAGCAATCCTAGGGAGAAGCACTTGGGGATACTGGTGGATGAAGAGCTGGACATGAGGCAGGAATGTGTGCCTGCAACTGTGCCCTGGTCTACATTAAAAAAAAAAATAGGCAGCTGATCTTAAGAAAAAAAAAAGTAATGAAAGCATATTTATTTGAATTGTTGGAAAATATACATTTTTGTTCAGTCCAATGAATTTTAGTGCTTTCTGTATCAGTGAACTCTGAATAATGTATTGGTTTCTATTCTATTGTTTCTATATTAAAGTTCTAGGCAAAAAAAAACAAGAGAAAAAAACAAAACAAAACATGACACCAGCAGAGAAGGGGATATAGTACCAGAGAGTGAAGTAAGCACCAGATAAATGGACGTTAAGGTGGACTTAAAATTGGTTGAACTTCCAGACTTGCAAGACTTATAATGAGCACCATGAAGTTCAGCTGGAGGCCAGTCATCAGCAGCCTGCCTTGGGGGTAAATACTTCAAATTGGCTCCAAATAAATGCATGAAGCTCCAAGCTTGATGAAGGATGAAGCTGACCTCCAAGCAAGGATGAAGCTGACCTCAGTGACTGAGAACAGCCTCAGAAAGTTTGCAATGCAGCACTAGAAGGAGTTAATGACTAATCAGGTGATTGTTCTGCCATTAGAGGGATCTTGACAAACTGAAGAAACTTCAAGAGAATGGTATTGTCAAGTTCAACATAGGGAAATCACTGGATGTTGTCAAGATGCCATTAGACAGGCAGGTAGATAATGTCATCAAGGCTGTCCTTCCAACAAAATATTGGACCAGGTGATCTTTCAAGATTCTGGGCCATTTTATGATTTGATAACATGAAACATTCTCCACCTGATCAGAAATGCTGCCATACATATGCTCTCTGTTAGTCACTGAATTACCCATGAGCCGTGTGTTTGCTCTTGTATCACAGAAGACAAACACCCTCATCAGCAGAAATGTTGCCAGCACCTTAAGGGAGGTGATCCCTCCTCTGCTCAGCAGTGGTGACACACAACTGGATTGCTGGAAGTTTGGGCTTCCCAGTACAAAAGAGGCATGGACTTACAGAATAAGTTAATGACAAGCCACAAATATGATTAAGGTTCTGGAGCATGTGACATAAAAGGAAAGGGTGAGAAAATTTGATCTATTCAGCCTTGGGAAGATGTGGTTTAAGGATAGCTTATCAGATTTTATAAATAGTTGATGATTAGGAATAAAGATGAGGAAATCGAACTCACTTAAGTGATACTTACTGGGAAGACAAAGGCAATATGGACAAATGGTAACATAGGAAATTCCATTTCTAATCAATTAAATATTCCTGCAAAGATGATAACACACTGGAACAGCTTGCCCAGAAAAGCTGGAGAGAATGTGGACACTCCAATTGGACACAGACGTAAACCATCTACTCCAGCTGATCCTGCTTCAAGGAAAGGTGTTGGACTAGGTGATCTCCAGAGGTGACTTCCAACCTCAAAGATTCTGTGAAAATATAATATTCTGATGTGTGAATTTACTTTAGTTATGCATCAAAAAACCTCCTTAACTAGTTTCAATAATTCTGCTCAAATATTTACAAGTGGGCAACTATTTATAAGGGACTGGATGATATTCCAATATTTATTTTCCACAAAATTAAATTTTGCAGATGGTCTGCTTCCCCGTGCTATTTTTTCCAGCAGTGAAACCTAACCCAGAATACCTGCCTCAATCACTAGACTTCATTTCTCATGAGGTTCACTAATTCTTTATGGAGTACAACATCATTACCTCTTGATCATATTGTAGTAACTGAAGAAGTTTAACGAATGAACAGGAAAACTCAGTATAAAGACCTTTTTATGTTAAAACCAAAAATGGCTGCATGTCTCACCCACCAAAACTATGCTTTTAATTTTTTTTTTCAAGTGTTATGCCATAACCAAAATGGCTACATGAAATGTCACATTCATAGAATATCATAAAAATATTGTATAAGGAAAATGGTGTATAAGGAACCTAGTGCATATAAAATCCCACATGTAACCTGTGTGCATTCTGATGGTCTGTTCTTGTAAAGCGTACAGCAGAAGTTGTTAGTATATGTAATGGATTTGTAGTTTCAGTTTTCTGCACACAATAAAAACTTGTTTAACGTGGCATGACGGCTGAGCTTTCTTGCAAGTATATTTTGAAGAATAGGATGATGCTATGCTCCTTTGCCCGTCATTTTGAATTGGTCCCAAATTCGACTTCTCTTCAGGAATAAGAACTAATTACTATGCTGGTATTTTTTCAGATTTCTGAGCATCTGTCTGGTTCTCTTAAAATATCCCAAAGGTATTTACCACTTCCAGACTTTGCATCATTTCCTAAATTCCTGGCAGGACTTTCTTTAAAACTTAGCCCCTAAACACTACTTGGTAATGTTTCATGAGTTTTTCATTCACTCTTTGGCATGTGAAGGCCTTAATTATATCCCTGTGAACTTCTGGTGTAGGTCCAGATGTTGAGAAAAGAAACAGCAAGCTCACCTAAACAACACCTCTAATTGAGAAGCGGCAGTATGAAAAGAGGCAACTAGCTTTTGTCTGGTAATTCTCTCTTAGGAAACTGTAGTGAGGTGAATTCTGCTTACAGTTATGACATTGCCACACTGATAAGAAATGAATTTGATCTAACAATATTTGGATCAGAAAGACTGTGTTTACCATCTCATTAGCTGGTGCATAATGTGATAGAGTAATAATTAGGTAAATATGATGACCTTAAAATACATTGTGGAGGAGTCTGATAATTCATACATTCTGCTCATATATCTAAGAAAAAATGAAATTTACCTGGCTACTGTGTGACTATACAGAAAAAGGGAAATGAGCTTGAGATACCAGGGTTTATAACTGACACTCTGTTAGTTGTGCACACAAGGTTTTGTTCAGCCTTTAATTTATATCACCATCTGCAAAAATGGACGACAAAGAAGATGTAAAAACAGGATTCCTTTCTTGGCTCTGTGGACAGGTTTTCAGGTTTTTTTTGAAGGGAGAAAATCTGCAAAATTTTAAGTGTCATGACCACCATAATTTTATGTATGTGACTTTAGGTGGGTCCACCTGCTGTGGATCTCCTTGGACCCTAGGAAGACAACCTGTGTCTCTGTGGTCTTCATCATAGGCTGTAAGGGAATCTCAGCTCCAGTGCCTGGACCACCTCCTCTTCTTGGTTTTCATTCATCTTGGTGTCTGCAGCGTTGTTTCTCTCGTATTTTCTCCCTTTTCTTCAACAGCTTCTGTGCAGTGATTTTTACCCTTTCTTAGATAAGTTATCACAGAGATGCTACCAATGTAATTGATGGGCTCAGCTTTGGTCAGTGGTGGGTCCTTAAAGCTGCCTGGAACTGATCTGTCTAACATGGGGGGCAGCTTCTGGAATCTTCTCCTCAAAACAGCCTCTGCAGCCCACCCCCTGCCAAAACTTTGGCAAGCCAGTCCAGTGTAGGATATTTGAAATTTCTCCCCGAAACAGACTTTACTGATAAGAGTTATGATCTGAATTGTTCATGATAATAAACTGATGCAAAAAAGAAATTTCAATATCATTATTTTTCATCTGCAGGTCTACCTTTAGCTCATTAGGAAACACCAGAAGTACAGAACTCTATGCTAGGACTTCTCTTTTCTCATGAACATTATTCTGGGAAAAGATAAGGTTCAGGTTATTATGAAAAAAAAAATACAATTTTTACTGCAACATCCAAACACCATCACAACAGTTTTGCTGCCAAACTGTCATAAAGAAGGCTACAGCTGTTATCTCTAACAGTAATTATATGAATATTACATATTATGCATTTCCACATAATTTTATGAAAATTGACCTACATAAAAATCACACCGGAATTGGTATAAGGCTACTCTAAGCATCTTTACAGACTAAATAAAACTATTTGTGAAAGCAGGCGTTAAATGCAGCCCCACATCTATCCCGTCACAAATGGGCAATTTATGCAATTTTAGTCACATAATACAGCATAGTTGTAATATTTTTTTTCTTAAAAAAAAAAAAATAAATCTCCACTGCCAATGAATATTTTGTTTCTTCTTGGGAAACTCCTGCCCACACTCAGATGATCTCATAGCAGTGAACAAATTAGGGAAAAAAGGGAGGCTAACCACTGTTGAAGGAAAAGTACAGCAGCATTCAGAATGACTTTCTAGATCTCTTTTATGTTTGTGACAGCTGTGAATACCATGCAGAACAAAAAGAAAAAAAAAATAATAATTGCAGCTACATATTATGATTAACCTCCTATCTCACATAAATGTAAAACAAATAAAAAAAAATGAAAACAACTCTATTAACTTTTAGTACTACTACTGGAGTGAAAATGTTACTGAAGATGATATAACAAATAAACACCTCAAAATTTCTGTCTATTAAACATATTCTGAAATCCTGTTCTCTCTTAAGCATTTAATTATGCCAGTCTATCAGCAGTTGGATTGGATCGTTGGTGCTTTGATATATGTAAAGGAAAGATGCTTCTACCTGAGATATTATCTTAAGTCTCTTCACAGTCAGTTAAGAGGAAAAAAAAAAAGAAAAAGAGGCTTTTAGGGTATATATGACTTATTTTATATATGACTTATTTGAAACCCGTACTTTAGAATAAACTTTTATTTAAATTCCAGGTCTTGAAAATTATGTCAGACAAATGGTACATAATATATAACACTAATTCTCTGCTTTCATAATTGCAAACACATGCTTGTGTTCAAGTTTAAAAAACCCAAAGAAGCAATAAAATAATATTAAAGTTATGTTTCCATAAACATGTATAATTCTGTCAATTAAAGACAATGATATTTAAAGCAGGCTAGAATCATATATCTTAGACATAGAATACCTACTTCAACAGACTCTTCTAGGGCATTATCAGTCATTTACTTAGTAGAGCTAAAGAGCTGAATGTTTGTTGGAAGTGGAAAAGCTAAAGAGCTGAATGTTTGTTGGAAGTGGAAAAGACCTTTATCCTGAAGACAGTTTATGTTAGTAATTTTCTGCATTGTTCCCATTAGAATTCATGAGCTCAAGTGGAGTTGAGATATCTGGTTGTTGAGATTTGGATATCTGAGGTCAGCATAAAATTAAGCCAGTAAATTCCAGAAACTATCTTAGCTTTTAGAAAACTATAGGAAAATCTGTGGGTGTTCTTAAAATAGAAATTAAAATTAGGTGACTAAGACTTTGTAAACAGGTACTTATCTATTCTCTGATTTACCACTGTGCAATCTCAACAGGTTAGACTCTTCACTCTGGTAAGCCACTGACTGGAGCATATTTTAGCTGAAAGTGCAGTGGTTTACCTGCTGATGTAGGCAAACCAAAGGAAGTCTCTGAAAGCCCATTAGTGACCTCAGGGTTCTGAACAGATATTGCAAAAGCTGGTATTAGCTTCTAGGGAATAACTGCTGAAGTCCTGACTAATATTTCTCTCAGAAGATACAGGTAGAGAAGCAAAATATGTCCCTCCTCTTCAGATGTTTAGGGCACAAAAATGTATATAAGTTACACAAGCTTATTTGTGGCCTGATTGTACTATAGAAATATCAAAGCTATATTTCCTCGGCAATAAGAAAGTTATTATTGAGAAAGATAAGGTCAACTTTGGAGAAGCTTTGAAGGATGTGAAGATGTGTATACTATCTATTTATTCTGATATTGCTTTGTTTTATTATTATATTCTTCTGAGCAAAGTTAGACTTCTTATCTATGAATACACGACCAAACAATTAGGGTAGAATCATTCTTATGCTTTTTCCCCTCTCCATTATGTTTCTTTTCCTAGTCAAAACTTAATTATTCATGCAAATAGAAAGAATGAATATTTTGCAACACATGATTATAGCTGTTTTCACTGCAAAAAATTCTGAGATCATTTTTGATGTGCATTGCAGAAAAAGAAACAAAACAGTCTAAATTTATGCTAAGTGCACTTCTTTAAAAATTCAGATGAACATTCATAGAGATTGCTTTGCAAGGGATTCTCTAGAGAAGCTCATTTCAAAGCACAGTGAGCTCAATAGGAAAAAAAAAGCAGCTATTTGGATCAGGCCCTACATTCTCTATTTTTTCATCATGCACTGTTCTGCTTACCACAGAAAAAGTCACAGGGCAGAACAAGCTAGGAACCCTGCAGTCTGTTCACTGACAGGATTTATATTAACAGATGCTACCAGCATGGAGAAGATACAAGAGGAATTAGGACAGGTTAACATCTAATGCTATGGAACAATGTAACAAGCTAAGAAAGATTTTGTTTTATCCTACTCTTCTTCTTTTACTAAAATATGCAAGTGTCAAAAGAGTCCTAAAAAAGATTATATTTAATTGCATGAGTATGCACCCTTACCAGAAAATGTCACAATCCTTTTCCTCAGCTGTCCATCCTAAAAGCACATGACAGCATGCTCTTAAAATCTCATGTTGAGAAGTTTTTGAGTTATGAGCTCAGACTATTAGCTGAAATCTTCTGGTCTAAACATTCTAAGTATGAATTAAAGAGCACTTCCAAAAAAATAAAAAAAAATTAAAAATCTGGCGATGCCTGACATTCACAAAAGATTACCCTGTTTCTCTGTCCCATCCTGAATTGTTAAGGTAAAGACTAAATTTTAGCGACATTTTTCTTAGCCTCACTGGGATTTAGCCGAAGTGCACATATTGATTTTGCTTTGTACTCACACCCAAAATATCTTGCAAAGTCTGGAGAGATCCCAAGAATAGGATGCAGCTGTCAGCATAAGATTTGTCTTTTTTTTTTTTCCCCACAAAGAACATGTATATATCTTCACGATATCATGTTTGCTTTCATGAACATCAAACAAAATATTCTTTTTCTACCAACTTTACGTTAAAACTATTTTTAAAAAAGTCAGTATTCATTGCTATAAAGACATGCAAATGTTAATGCACAATTATTTCCAGAAGAAGTGCTATTCCTGTGACACCTCTGGGATGATTTGTTCCAATCTTGGAAAAAAAAATCCATGTTTACTTTTGTGTGCCTTTAGTGAAGTTTTATGTAGTTGCTTCAATTATTGTCTCTAGTTACTTCTTTTTCTCTTGGTAATTTCACTGCAAGTTAAAGAAGGGAAGTTCTTTGAGAGATGGATCTGAAAGAAAAGTTACAAATTTATTTTTTTTGTGACTGGAAAAGGAGACCAAATCCAACACATCTCGTAAAGACAATAGATTTCTCATTTCATTCTTGAATTATTTTTCATTTCATTCTTGGACAAGATGTTTGGGCTCATATTTTAAGCTGTCAAAAGCTTTTTTAAACTCATGATTGAAATGTGCACTTAATTTGCTCTTGTCTGCTACTCTCTCAGAAGCCTGTGTTGAATGGTTTACAGTGTTCAAGCTCTATTTATTTTCCCATAAAGGGGTGTTACAAATAAGCTTGTTGAAAGACTGGAGACAAAGGACTGAGATCAGCCACACAACTGAAATCAGCTTGCAGCAAAGAGAATCTACAGTGGATGAAATATGACCAGGTAGATCCCATCTGTGGTGCCTAATAAATGCAGAGGGCAATCAAGAGTCATCCTTGTGGTGTCGCACTTATTATTTGAACAAAAGATAAAAATAATATAGATTCAGGTACAGAAATACAAAATACGTTAATATCGTTATGAACATTTATCTTATTTCCTTTTTAAATTTAGTGCTATAGTAAAGAGTATATTTTAGTAGCCCTGATCATTAATATGTTTCTTGATTAATTTCTTCAGTCAAATTAATATGACTATAAATATATAAACTTTGTTTGGATTCAAGTTATGTAATACCCACAGAAATATGAAATGGTATCTCTGAAGCTTCTTATAAGGAATATAAAATACTTTAAAAATACTCAAAATTTTTTGACCTACACAGCAGTGTAATTTCACTGGAAAAGTGCTCCTTACAACCCAAAACCTTTTCCAAACTTTTTAAATTATAGATGTGTTGTTATTACAAATCTCAGTTATTTCCTATCTTTTAGCAAGCTGATACAGCAGATTATCACTAATAAATGTGTTTTTTTAAATTTCTTTTCATTTCAAAACAGATATACAGAAAAGAATACTTATCAATTAATGAATGGGGAGAACAACAAATATTGCATATAGTAGGGCTGAATGAAAAAAGAGGTTCTCCAGTTTATTTTTGACAAGAAAGTAGCCCAATATTTTCTAAAAAACTGTAGGTTGTCTTTCTAAGGCACTTGTTTGTGATTCCTATTTAATACAACCCAGGATTAACCTTCCCACGAGCAGAATCAGGATGCCTCATGGCCTACAGTAAGTGCAGTAAAAATCCTTTCATAATAATTTTTATGGTTCTAGTTTTTCTGTCATACTTACAATTTGTAAAATTTTATATTAATTTTTTATGCTTCTTTAACTAATAGAGGTATACACATAGCACCATCTAGAGATATAAAAGTAAATTTTTCAGATGAATCACTATCAACCAGCATACCAGATGACTTCACAATTTATAATGATATAACTGGTACTATATTTTCAGATGACAAGCTGAAAGAAAATCACACCATCCTAAAAAAATGCGAACACTTCTCTAATGTGGATTCCCTGCATGACTTTTCCAGAAATACACTGACTGAGCAGATTCTGACTATAATTTGTGTTCTATGGCAAATTACTAAGATAATGAGTCGATTATGCAGTATTCAATGACATTCTTAAAAGCCCTTCATGCTGAGTAGAAATATTAAATATCTCTTAAATAATATGTAGGATAAACACAGAAAACCAGACTGGAAATAGCTATTATGTAGTGCTTTTCCACTTAAGAAAGCAATCACTTAAACTCAGCTCTAAGGTCTATGAATATGCAGCCAGGAACAGGGAACAAAGACAGTGTGGCTGAGGGCTAGCCAACTTGCACTACAAGCAGTACTCAGCCATCTAATTTTGTTTAGTGAAGGAATTAATCACCTGCATCTTTTTAAAACATGTCTAAATCGACTATGCAATAACAGTAATTTTGGCTCTTGAGGAAGTCTATTTGCTCTATCTTTTACTAAGGTTAGTGAATTGAAGAAAATGGTAAAGATGAGAAAAGAGTCTTTCAAAACACTATTATGTCTGTGAAGGAATGAGGACAAACAAACAGTCTGTTACATTCTTTTCATCCCTTTAACTGCTGATATTCTTATATGTTGAGTTACTTCAGCCAGGATATTTCAGAACAACCCTTCAAATGAAAGAAAACTAAAACATCCTATAAAGAATACCAAACCTCACAATGCTATATACATATAATTATCAAATTTTACTTTTAGGCTCAGGTGATATTTGAAATCCTACTGTTGTGACAAGATGTTTCAAGCTGTGTTAAATCAAAAAGCAAATGTAAAATTACTTTATTTTTAATATCATATTACAATAGACTCTAAGTCCTTTTATACTGGTATACAAGCACAAGTAGATGTAATTAAATTAGTGACATTATATGACTCTAAAATGAGCACATTGGAAGCAGCATTAGACTTTAGAGTATTTACAGGGAGAAATTCTATATTGAAATTTGAATTATAATAAAGCTATTAAAATTATTCAATGTATTGTAAGAATACTGATAAGAGTTAATGACAGTATTTCTCTAAGACTACAAATATCTCCTGTAAGAAAGTGATAACAAAAGAAATTTGCCAGAAGAGCTGAAAAGTGATAGCTGAAATGTGTATGAAGGTCAGATACAGATTACTAATGTTTTAAGATTTATTACTTCAAGGCTCTCCTTTTTTTGAAATATGATGGTCTTAGTAATATGTTATTGACACAGCACTGGCAATTGGTGAGGAACAGTGCTTTGAAAGGAAAGTTGTTATCATCTTTACTTCATTACGTTTTCAGGCTATATATATGGAAGTAATTTACTTTTCAATATTTTAACTTTTGACCCTAGTTTAATGAGATTACTCGGATTCTCATGGATAGCTTTCAGTCATTAATAGGATCATGGAACTGATGTAGAGAAGACTGTGAAACAGTAAAGCCAAAATTGTATTTATCTAGAACTAGATATTCCGCTCTTGGTTCAAGTAGTTCGGGACATACCTCTGGGGGCTAAATATTACTAAAATTGATGTAAAAACCAGCAACATAATCTAGTTTTATAGGTAGGATATTGGTTATTCACATAGGCTTTTCTTCTAGGAGAAAAACAACTCCAAAGAGCAATTCAGATAGTCTTTTAAACTGGGTAGGATAAACAATTTTCTAGAAGAGTCTATTCCTCTGTCTGACATTTCCACTGCTCTTCTCTCTCTACAAAGGAATGCAGATCAACTATTTATATTACACACTTTGACTGCAGTCAATTGCACTTATTATCAAACTCATGATTTTTTATCACCTTGTTTTTCATGAAGCCACTAGAACATGAAGTGGCACTAAATTAGCCTCCACTAGATTTAATGAACATTATTGGTTATCTTCATTAAGAAAAAAATACAGAATCCTGAAGGGCAGAGGTTTGCAACAAAAGTGCCTTGAAGCAAAAAAAAATGAGGTAGTATGTTAAGTATCTTTTTCTTTCAAATTTGTAAGCTAAAACCACTAAGGTGTTAGTTTTCCTAAATGACAAATGCGAGCACAGCAAAACCATCTCTAAGTTTTATTTTAAAGTGAATTTTAAATAGAAGGACAAAAACTATTTTGTAATAGAACTGTTACTTTTTAAAAAACTGCAAGTTAACACTGAAATAAGGACTGTGTCATTTTTGAGCTCTATAGGTTGATCACATGCAGTAAACATTAGCAAATCTAATTAAAAGGTGCAAAAAGAGTTTTTTATAATAATGTGTCTTATGATTTTCAACAATAAAAGACAACAAAGAATATAAATAAAAGTTATTCTTTGACCTCCCTTTGGAGCGCAGAAGTGTTGTGTACAGAACAGATCAGTATGCAGCTACAGCAGGCCTCATTAGTTTGCCATCTGCCATGGTGGATAGATGCTAAAATGTTGTTATTGCAAGGTTCATTGAGCAGTAAAATTATAATATTAAAAAAAAATGTATTTTAAGTAAAAATCCCTTGAAAGAAAACAGCTGCTGTATGACGACTGAGGCTGTGATCCCATTAAAATAAAAGACATCAAACAAATAGAATAAATTTTAAAACAGTTATATCACCCTTAGTTCTTTCATCCTGTAAGAATAAGTGAAAGAACCTGTTCAATATGGTCATATGTATTCCACAAGGCAATATTTAAATGACATATGAGCTACCATGTTTTATACTAGTTATTTCTGTTTCAGTATGTTTTCATTGGCTCCTCCCGTTTCAGAGTAATATATAGTTTCCTAGAGCTTTTTTATCAAAATAAAGTCTAACCATGCTAAAGAAAAAAAATCTGAATGTTTTAGAGTTAACTGCTTTCTAATACTATTTTTTTTCCATATATTGTATTTTTGGTATAGTGCTCTTGCCAAATTATAAAAATCAACGATATTAATGTTATAAACTTTTAGTAAAAATATACTTTCTTTTTTATCTCCTTCTGTATCTTTACATAAAAGTAAAAAGATTACAAGATTACTTTTCCTAAAAAAAAAAAAAAAAAATTAAAATCTGTGCTGGACTCCTTTCTTCTTCCTGTAGTTAACATGCACTGTTCCCCACTATGTTGTCATAGAATCACAGAGTCACAGAATAGTTCCCCTGAGTTGGAAGGCACCTGCAGGGATTGAGTTCAACTCCTGGGCCTGAACAGGATACTGTTGGAATTCTGAAAACTGAGAATTTGGGAGTTTAGCACATAGTAATACATGTGAGTCAAGATCGAGGGCTTTGGGCATTGTTTGAATCCTTCTTCTTTACCTTCTTCCTTCTTCTTCATGGTTTTGGGTGGTTTTCTGTAATTGGGTGAAAAAGGTCTGCATTGCAGGCCTTGGGTGGTCATTATTGGGTCAAAAGTATAAATTATATAGGTGTCACGTTGGTATTGGGTAATTATCTCTTAAATAACCTTGGAAAGATTTAGAAGCACTCCATTTTACCTCATTTCTCTAAATTGCTGGTTGCAGCTCACGGCTCATGAGTCTGTAAATAGATAAGATATAATAAACATCCAAGTCCGAACTCGAAACCATCGTTTCCTATGTAATAATCCTGATCTTGGCAAGGAAAAAAAGAATCCAGAACCTTCACAGATATCTCAAGAATTACACCATGTGTCAGAGAGTATTGTCCAAATGCTTGAACTCCATCAGACTTGGTACTCTGGCCACATCAGGGGATCAAGTAACAATTTCTGCAATAAGAACAAATTATAGTCTTATATTGTCAAGCAAGGGCTAGGTCAGCCACACCATTCCCCTCCTGCACTAAAATGTCACTCACAGCCTGGGAATGACAGGTCTTTCTAGGTAACACTGCTGAATGAAAGCTACCGCTGGCAAGTTGCTTCCCCACTGCTAGACATTGCTGCTAGGTACATTTCACTGCTCTGACAAGAATTCTTCACTCCTTTCTCATCCACAAACTCCTGATAACATTCTCCACAGTGACACGATTGCTTTGCTAGGCATTTCTCACATGTTGCTGTTACTACGAACTTTACTAGGATGTCATGCTCTGCTGCCTATTCTGACCAGCATCTCCAATACCTTTAAAAGCCCCTTTCAATCTATGGAATGAGCATCACTTTCAATATTAGGATTTCTTGAATCAAAACAGATGAATTGATTTGTGATGGCTCTAACACCACAAAGAAATTAGTTGAGAAATTAGTCTGAAAACTGAAATGGAAAATGTAGAATAATATGGTATTCTATTATCACTTCTAATTTTGGTAATATAGTTTTAATCACATTTTACAAAAATATAGTACTATTTATTCACTTTCACCGAACAGAATATATCTAATTGTAAAGAGAAGGGGGTACTCTGAAAATGGAGAAGGAAGAATATTGTTATTGGTTTGAGTTAGCCCAGTTCTTATCTACCAGTCTTACAAATTAGCTAAAAAGATTAATGCATTTCTCTAGACACCCATTACTTAACAAGATGGGCTATGGGGTTCTAACAGATCTCATCAGTACTAAGAAAGAAAATTGAACATGAGTATGATGTGACCAATGAATTGGTCTATTCATGATTTTTCACATGCTCTATTTCATTTTTACCATCTGGAAATGGATGAAATTGTAGGGTTTTTTTAATGATGACCTATATGGAAACTACTAACTATAGCTTTGTGTGACATAATTTTAATTTATTAGCTAGGTAATTTGAAAGTCAATATAATCTTAGCAGCTTAGATCTTATGAGTTACTGTGACAATGTGTCATTATTTACTCCAGAAGTAGTGACTTGATGTGCTTATACACACTGTAACTGTTCATGGATAAGAACCTAAGATCTTCTAAAAGTAGAATAAATAACCAGATGTGTCAAAGTGTAACATATACTTTTAATGCAGCAGTACCTTAAAATTTTAACTAAGTTAGAAGGTCTGTGGAATATAAAACTGAAATGAATCACACAGCAAGTTAAAATATACAATAACTTTACTGAAAATATCTTAAAGCGCAACCCTGATCACATTTATGGAGTCACCATAATGTCATCATAACACTTAAAGAAAATAAAGTTCTATCCTAAATTTTATAATGTGATACAGACTAAGAATAGAAAATGATTTAGCAATTATTTAATGTACAATTTTGGTACTTTCTAAAAAAAATATGATCTTGTTGTTCTACACACTTAAAAATCTTAACAAATACAGAATGAATTATGATAACTGTCTTAAAGAGCTTTCTTTGTAATTTAAAATTAATATTTTAGAAGCATGTTCAAAAGATGAAAGACTGAGAAGGAAAAATGACAGAGCTAAAGCAGAGCAACTGCTTGATCGACTGTCATTAGTGCCATGAATTTCCATCAAGTTTGGAATAGAAACAATCTGTGATAAAAGTATAGTAACTGCCAAGTCTATCTGCACCTTTGTCATTATCTTCTATTCTCAGATACTTTTCAAGGTAAAGTCCTTTTGTCATCATGCTGAAGTTTTGTTGCCAGGAGAATCTGTCCGCAATGGGCTGGTGCTGCTCAGGGGGAGTAGGACCAGACAAGGTTAAAGAAGTACTTAGCAAATCTGATTCATCTTGCAAGTAGCCAGAATCCAAGAAAGACAATCAATGCAGCTTTGTAAACAATGTATATTCCTGAGGGCAGCATAGATATACATTACTACTTCCTATAGTGGTGCAGATCACTTGCCACAGTCAGAGGTTCACAGAGGAGCGGCCTCTACTTTCACAGTGTAACATAATTCAGCACTACCACTAAGATACAAGATGTAAAGTTATGTGCTTATGAAAAACACATCCTCAAACTGCTACTCAAGGATATTGGCTTTTAAAAAAAGTTGTGTGTCCATCCTCTTTGCAATCCATCACATTTGTGCTAATTCTGATTGAAACTAGACAAAATATTACATCTGACTACAGCATGGAATCTCCATAGTTACAAAAGCATGCAGAAGAAAATATATATATTGCCATACCTGAACAAACCTATATTCTTCATAAAGTTGTTTTGTCACTAATGATCAAAAAGTAATAAGAGAGAGAACACCTTTAGAAAAATATATTTCTTACAACATGTAATTTTGCTCAGTTTAGTTTCTCCCTAAATGTCCACAGGCACTTTAATATTATATTGTCCTATTCCCTTTTTAAACCTTTACACCTGCTTTGCTATCTTTCTGTTTACCTGGAAGAAGAGTTTCAGATGGATATAGTTGCTCCATATTTTCAAGTTTCCAAAAGTAGAGAGCCTCTATAATTTATTCTGTAAATTATGTTACTTACTTTAAATTACTTTGTTAATTACCTTACTTATTGTAAGGTAAGTATCCTTTTGTTGGGTGGTGGGCAAGAAAGAAGGGAGAACGGATGAGTTGGAAGCTTAATTGTGAACTGCTAAGAAATATTTTATATTTGAATGAATGATAAATGTTTAATAATAGCAAGTAAAATTTTGAAGGGAAAGGTCATACCTTTCATTAGTCTACCCAACACACTTTCCAATAGCTACGCTTCTCAGACTACTAGCTCTTCCAAGTCTGATAAAAAAAGACCACAGTCTTTAAACTAAATACTACGGGGGAAAACTCAACCTGTATATTATTATTGTCTTTCTGATTCATGGAGCTATATGAAATTTTCTGTTTATGCCTCAGCAGTTTTTAATTTTGCTCTTTCAATTTCCTAAATTGCATTTAATATCACTATGCTCCATGTTGTTTACTGTGCATATTTCCATTAACTATTCAGGTTTGTAACTTGTTGCTGTTTTTCATATTTGGCTTATGGTAACCTTGGAAAAATCATGGCACTTACTGCGATTCTTTCACTGTCAATAAAGGTTTTGTCATTAACACTTCTTAAATTTAGAAGTGACATTGAAATACCTGGTATTGTGTTTCTCTTGTATATTTTAATGGAGGTATGTTACATATCTGTATTATCTATATCTATTTATATCTACGTCATTTCCCCACGATATTCTTTACTAAAAATCTAATTTATGAGAGGTATATTCCAAGGATAACACTAGGTGAATATAGTAATTCGAATCCAGAATTAGAGATTTCTATCACAGCCAGTACAATTCATGACTTGAGTGTGTTGCAAGATGGTATGGTATTACTAGGCCATATTCTTAAAATTTAAGATAAATCATTTTTATTCTATTATGTTTACATTTTTGAATGTGTCTAATGTTCCCATTTTACATCTCTGTTCTTTTTCTTTCCTTTTTTTGTTTTACGCAATGTGGGGAGGAGGGTATGTTTATCAAATAAAATATGTTTTTTATAAAACACACAAAAAAAATAGTTGATACCTGTGTTTTCTATTAAACAATACATGTGCCACATGAGATTAAAATGAAGAGTTACCAGAATTAAATTCAGGTTTTCATCTAAATATGAAGAAAAAGAGGAATAGATAAGGTAATCTTTGTTTCTGACATCATTTTATCAAAGTAACTCTTTAAACCCTGGTGGATTAAGATTTTTTTTTAATCAGTGCTGATCCCTAAACAACAGAATTTATGGGCAAGTAAGACAATCTGAATTGACCAAACTGAGCTATAAAGTGCACAGAGAAAAATAAAACCAACACAAACATCTCAGACACCTCTGCCCACTTGTTGTAATGGTGGCCACAGTACAGTCATAAACGGTTGAATCACAGTTAACAAGTAAATTACAGAACCCCATTGCAGCAGAAAATAAATACATCTGTATGCTTTATAACTAAAACAGAGGAAAAACCCCACAAGATACCCAAACTGAAAAAAATGCTACCAAGCAAATTATTTCAGTCTAATTAGGGTCTGCAAAACCTACAAATTGTAGGTTTGTCTGGTTAGTTAACCAGAATGTAAAGAGTAGCAATTGCCCCTGCACCCAAATGGAAGTATACTGTAACAGTCAACTACCAGTGGTACATAAGTTTTTTGTAATACTCTGAATGGCATAGGCAAACACAATATAAATCTACTTTACAGAGGAAGAGAGATGTAAAAAAACACATGCAGCTCCACATAGCAGGTATCCAAGTGACAGAAAAACAGTAAGTAGCCAGACAAAAGACAAAATAAGTGCAGGGAAATGTCAGTAGGCATAACATGACAGTAGGCCTGTCTACTTACCCAAAGTAAAGAGTATCAGGACCAGAGGAGAACCCTTCTTTCTAGGAGAGGAACAAGAGTATAAAAAACCCAAGCACCACCCAAAAAGAGAATTGGACAAGAAACACGGCAAGCTTATTTCAATTCCCACTTCTTCCGTCAGAGAGCTTTCAAGTCTGATCATCTGGACCTGTGCAACTAAGAATCACCATGGACCAAAGCCATTACAGCTTACTCTACAGCTATAGAGAAGTGAGATGGTAATGAATAAATTTACTGATTTTTTTGGACTCTGCAGTGTTATGCTTTTGCAACTGTACGTGATATGTAACCTATTAAAATAGTTATACTCTTGAATAATCATAAGACACAGAAATAAAAGTGCTTGCATAGTTTGTGTTCTGGTGAATCAGAAAGTTGGAAAAAAACAGATATTCATTTCACAGAGACTCAGGATCTCTTTTTTCTATGACACGCAAAGATTCAACCCAAAAACAGATCAAAGGTCATATTTAGCAGTACTGCTCATTAGAAAGAGTCTGTAAAGTGATTTTTTAAATATGTTTTGCTCATTGACACCTTACTGTTCTTCTGTCGATTAAGAGAAGCTAAGATGGGTAACTGTTAAAAGTAGTAAGTATTCATTACTCAATCAAAGTGTGCACTATTTTAAAGAAGAGCTAAAAAGCCCACTTAGTGATGAAGCTCAACACTTTCATGTATGCTGAGCAGAAAAGAGTATCTCACCTTTCAAAAGCTAAATAAGCATTTAAATCAGATAAATACTCAGAGGAAATCAACCTCTGCAGTCATTATTTTAACCAAATAACACATTCAAATAAGCATACGTTCCCGTTTTTATTTTTCATGTGAGCTGATGCATTTTATCTGTTAATACTTCTTGTTCAGTTTTAACCTCTATTCTTGTTCTTGTTTTTGTCATCTTAGAAAGTCCAGGGACTGACTATTGTTATATATACTCATACATTTTAAAATTACAGCTTTGCCATTTTCACACTTTTTGACTGCTGTTTAGCCATATTGAATTGTGTCTTAAGCATCCATTTTATGATATTACCATGAAGTTTTTGCGTCTCCTAAAAATTTGTGGTTTGTAGCAGACTGAATAATTCAATGATGCCTGAGTTTTCACATCTTCCTATTCAGATTTTTGTCATAATTGTTCCGAATCCATTCCAAAGTCAGTAAACATGTTACATTCAGTCCACTGCCTTTTCTCCCCCAGCTTGATGAAATTCCCTGAAACAATACTCAGCCATTAGTAGCAAGTGGCTTAAGAATATTCAGTATTTTCTTCTATAATACTTGAAATTTGTCTGTATGTCACTTGGTTCACATGAATATTCCACAAATCAAACAAATAAAAAACAATTTGAATGTCTGGAGGTAGAAGTTCTACAACACGCAAAGATGGGAATTTTTTGTAACTGCAACACTGTATTACAAGGGCAAGTAAAGTCAGGACAAGAAGTTACAAAAAAAATAATGTGGATAAGCAAACTTCAGTAGTAATATACTTTTGCGATAGATAAGGAAAAAAACCAATTATTTAGATACTTCAGAGAAAAAGGGAAGATAAAAGGAAAGGTAAAGGCTCTAATTATCAGAAAGGAAATACACTGGAGGGGATAAAAACTAGAATTTGTAAGTACTTGCTCTGCTTCAGTTCACTCAAAAGGACTCTAGTGTAAAATGATTAATTATGCTGGGAGTAGATGAACAACATAAGAGAACAGACATCAACACTGTTAAAGAGCAAATGAGAAAATACCTGGACCAAATTAATGTTTTGAATCTGTAGGGTCAGATTAAATCCATCAGAGAGCACTAAAGGAATTAGTCAATGAGCTTTCATAGCCAATGGCAAGTGCTTTTAGAAAACTCCAAGGAGATCCTAGAACAGCAGATTAGTAACTTCACATCCATTATAGGAATAATATCAGCTAAACAGAGATGCAGTGTGAAAAAAAGTAACTCTTATAAGTGCTGGATTGATGTTTAAGGCACAGAGCAAAACAAATGCTAGAGTTTAAAATGAGTTTATAAAATAGGCAGAAGAAAATTCATGAGTATCATTTCTCCTGCCTAATAAATTTATAATCTAGAAATGTATACACAATCTAGGTTGCTCTTCCCAGCCTTTTTCTGATGCAGCTCTTTATAGATTAGTGTTTTACACTCATCAGCTTTTTGCCTAATCTGCATTGATCATTATTATAAAATTTATCATACATTAAAAGAAACAATGAAAAAAAAATAAACAGACTTACATGGGTTTGTGGATGAAAAGATAGATGAAAAGCAGGTTCTCATTGCTTCTCAACAGCATTAGAGGTTTTAGAAGATGTAAGCATTGAAGTAGTGTCATACTAGTGAATTACTGAATCACTGAGACAAAAACTGTAGAGACTTTTCACCTTTCAGTAGCATGCACTGTGAAAGCCAAATTGTAGTTTTCTCTGGGTAACAAGATCCAAGCTTTCTAATACTTGAATAGGAAATTTTGGTTTCGCCACTGCTTATATTTCTTACATAAGTGAATCACAAGACAGCTTCTAGACTTAATTGTATTGATTAGAATTTGGAGATTTTTCAGGGAATTTATCTTTTAAACAGTTTATTTCTTGATATATTGATTTTAAAACATACATGGGACATTTGCTTGGACGGCATCTATGAAGGGCATAGACAGAGATTGTAGGATTCTGTCAGAGAATAAACTATATCAGAAAAAGAAATATGAAAGAGCAGGAGCAGTATTTTAATGCAAATAAGAAGGTTGGAAGATTACCTATCAAAAAAAGTGTTGCACTGGGTATTTAGGACTGATAGTAGAGAGCAGATGGATTTTGAAAAAGGAGCAGACGGATTTTTCATTGACATGAGAAGAGAGCTGTCAAAGTACCAGCTGTGGCTGAGAAGGAAGGACAACCAATTAATTGTCCGTGCCCTTTTTTGGCACATGTCAAGTTCTGCTATCCTTTATTTACAGAGGCTCAATTCCTTGACAATCCACAGAGGAAGGCAGTCTAAAAAAAAGTTAGGGTATTCTAAATCTGGTACCACAATAAAGCAGTTTTCTTATCCACATAGGTAGAGACAAATAGAGAATGGATGGTGCACTGGACTATATGAACCTTTGCTGGGTATTTCCCGCAGGACATCAGATAATTAAGCTGCAGTTTAATTAAGCTACATTCTTCATAACTTGCCCTTTTTCTGAATTTGCAGGGTGTGCATGTTTTCTAATAGACCATGAAACAAAATACTATCAGGCCCTTTTCTAACATACCACACACACTGTGTCATTATTGTCTGAAAACTATTACCTAAATTGTCAATATGTTAGAAACATCATCTTAAAGGCTTCAAATTATCTCAGTGTGATGACTCCCCACACAATGTAGTTCAGGACAATAGACACTGATTTTCCTGGAAAGGTGGTGCTTATGAGTGGAAAAATTGAATGGAATAACAAGTAATGTGAAGTGGAATAGAATTATATCACGTTTTCACCTTTCTAGAGCCAATTATATAGTTCAGTGAAGCAAAAATTAAATAACTAAGAATCTATTGTGGAAAATAGAAGTGCATAAAGTTGGTAACTGAAGTTTCATGGAAACGCCAAACATTACTGATGAGTATGAGCCAAAGTCCTCTCAAGATTTCTTATTCCTTCTTTGCAGATCTACTATGAAAACAAGATCCAGTGCTACAATTGTAAATATACTTCTAAGACCATTTTGAGCAGGACATGAAGCACATAACTGAATAGTATTTTAGTTCTGATAAAGAGTGTGTTTTTTGAGCAGATCTGACAGAAGGCTTTCCATATGAAATACCCGTAACTCAAAGCAGGTATAGCAAATAATGTGGGACACCTAGGAACCAGTATGCAAAGCATAGTAATTGCAGCTCAGAATCTATTGCAAATACTACAAATATTTGTGTAGTGGTGTGTTTTTGGTTTTATCAGTTTTTTGTATGTATTTATTCCTTGCTTTATACTGTTTTTATAAGTTGTAATGGTTTATTCCATGTACCCCATGTTTAACCCTTCATGGTTTCCCCTGAGTTGTAGTTGTGTGTCAATCAACAGTTAAGGAACCCCCGAGTCCTGTCAGTCACTTCGGGGCCTCTCCCTGTGTCTGGAAAGTTCCAGGGAGAGCGTCGAATGATTGGCCAGGATCCAAGAAGTTCCCTCCCTTGCATTATTGATTAGTTCTATTGATTGTCATTTATGTACAGGGTCACCCCCTCCATACCCCTGACTGGTTCCCCACTGTACCCTTCCCCCTTTCTCCAGCCCCATACTTAAGATGTTACACGAGGGACATCTGCGCTCTCATGGGTGACTTTCTGCTGGACACATGGTCCCGCGTGGGCCTCAATAAACTCCAGCAGAAGTTCCCTGTAACAGTCCTTCCTTTATTCCTCACCATTGCTCACGCTGCCACTGTGGCAAGGCCCCACAGGATCAGGGAAGTGTCTCAGGATACTGAACCACACCTTCACTGCGGCCGGTGTCAGGCAACGTGGGACAGGGGTCCCGAGACACACGGCATCACCGCAATTTTGGAAGTTTTAACTTGAAGATTTCTGAAGGTCATGGAGCTAAGAAGCTCTTTAAATTAAACCTAGTCTTGCCCTGTGAACTGAAAGTTTGTTAGCAGTGCACTTTCAATATAAATGAACCAGACTGTAATTTCGGAGAGTTTCTACAGTGAAAATCAAAGCTCTGTAAATGGACAACTGAAAGAGCTGTTCCAAAAATGCATTGCTGGTTCAAATTATAAACATTACAGTCATGTACTTTTAGTGCACTTCAGTCTGCAACAATGAGCAGTGTCAGAACATATGACATGAATATATTTTCAATTAAACTAAACTGAAAGTGCTGTACAGCAGTCTACTGCATACATTCCAGCTGCAAAGTTAATCAATCCACAGGACAAAAACAGAGCAATATCCAAAGCAAAAAATCAATTACCATAGACTCATGACTATATCATGAATATCAAATCTTGCCCCTAATATTTCACTTTGCTGAGATCCTGTCTAATTCCTCAGCACTTGCTGGAGCAATGGTGTTCTCTCAAGCTATAAACAATATGTTGTAAAACGCACAAAGACATTTCAAAATAATATCTTACCATAAGAACCAGATTAGAGCAACCTTCAAACCATGTAAGAAAAACATTTTTTTTCTAATTACAGCATGTTTTCAGTGTGGCAGGGAATAGGATGATTTAAGGCTCAGGAAAACAGCACACACTGCTTTGCCTTTATTGATAAACAAATGTGCACAAAGGATATCCCCCTGGCCCCAGAAGCAGGTGACACTGTCTTGTGCAGAAATAATTTAGAACTCGGCTCCTTTCTGACATGTTGCCTTCTCCACAGGTGTTTGGAGTCAAGATATAAGCCAAGTGACACTTCAGAAGAATTGATGACGGTGCTTAATATATAGTTTTACTTTAAGGAAGAGATGCTGGGAATTAATTCTAAGATCTAAATTCTCAGCTTCAACTTCTTTTGATTGTAGCTTAACAACAGTGATTTTTTTTTCCTATTAGTAAAAGGCCATGAGCTTTGTACCAACCTAATAGTGCAAATTCTTCTCTAGACTTGCTTGTCTTTTGTTGATCTTAGCTTGTTTTAATCATTCTTTAGGCATGAGGTCACTGTAGTCTGTTTTAGATTAAAATCTGAAAATGCCGTCTATGTTGAAGGCCTGAAAAACTGAAATAAAGATTTAACAGCAAACAACATCCCTTTCTGTCAACTAAGCTTGGGAAACACTATTGTACTGGTTTAATTTTTTATCTGTGAGACCGTAAGAAGGAAAGTGGGTGTGATATGAAAACATCTTTCTGGAAAAGAGAAGATGTTATTTTTTTCTTAATTAAGACGAGGAAGAAGTGTTAGACACCACAGGGTAGATGAAACTTCTTCTCAAATTCTTTTGTAATTTTAGATTGGGAAAGATTCTTATTCTTATCCTGTTTAACAGAAAGGTTTGGTCACTAAAAAAAGCACATGTAGAAATTATAATAAGCAATGAATGACTGGGGACCTAATCTTTTATGAGTAGGAAAAATAACCCTTTTTGTCAAAAAAAGGGGAAGGAATATGATTTTATGTGCTTTAAAACAAAGTACATATATGAGTAAATTTTAAAGCAATATGTGTTAAATACATTTAATTGTGATTTTTGAATGAATGTAAACACATAAATATTTTTCTGGTGTGTGACCCAACAGCAACTTTAGGCACAGAAGCTGAGACAATTTTATCTTTAGGAAGAGCTGGATAAAATAAAAGTAATTAAAAAAAGCTCCAAAAGTTCTTTTTAGACCTACAGTTCTAAAAAGACTAGGTTAATGTTGGGTTATGCCTACAATGTGTGTAAGTATGTAATTTAAAACAGTTATATATGTTACTCATATATAACTTTATTATTAAAACCTATCTTTAATAATTTAATTTTTTTCTCAAAACTTCTCAGCAGGATAGGGGGATGGGTAAGAAACACAGGTAGAGATTTAAACAGGTCCAAATAGTGGTGAATGGTTTTATCACCTATCTTAGAGAAGTCTCTGATTTTATGCACGCGGTTATTAAATCTGTCCTGAGTCTTACAGTTACCATCATTCATTGCACCAATGAAAATTTTAATACTAAATGTAAGGTTCCACTTAGGAGGAACAAATTTGGGAACTAAAGTATCTGGAAAGCAGCTAAGGACCAGGAAGCAAGACCAGATTCAATCAGCAGGTATTCTAAACAGCTTAAAAAACCCACTGGCAGGTGAATGTAGAAATTGAAAAGGGAATTTATCTAGCTAGGGATGAAACTGGAATATCTCTTCTCTTTGATGATGAACTAATGAAACAATTTGTACAGTTCTTTGAAAAACTGGTTCTGTTTTATTGTTCTCACTTTTTTCTTTTGTGTATCTGGTATAAGACAAGACTGTCATGACTGAAACAGAATAATTTTGAGTTTCTTATAGTTGTGCATGATTGAAATGCCTTTTTAAGTTAGCTTTGTTGTTGTTGTTTTCTTTTAGATTATTTTTAATTTGTTTATGCTGCTGCATCTGACAGATAGCTGGTCTGTTCTTTTCCATATCTTTGCATGTGTCTTACTTTGCATTGCATTCTGATGACTACGCTGCTACCAGATAAACCAAAAGGTTTCAGCATACTGAAAGCACCATTTGCTTCACCACTGCAGATCTATGGATGTAAATTGTTAAAATTTAAAGCATTTTGTTTGTATACCAACAATCTTTTTCCTATTTAAGTATGTAGCCTCAATTTTTGCCTGTAGTAAAATTAAAGAAAAATGCTTGTGCCTCTTGCTTCTGATGCATAATATTATTTGCACATACCTGACTTCTCCCAAAAGAACTTTGCTAGGTTGCATACCAGTTCACACTAGAAAGGAGCACACAGACACAACGGTAGGGGGGAAATCCCAGGAACACATCAGGAAAAGAATTCTTAGGAGAACCTTAGCCCTGAGGTCCAGAGGTAACTCTCATGTCCTGAGCCAAAAATAATGGTTCTCCCATCCTTTTACAGAATGAGTGGAAGTCAGAAACTTGGATATTTGGGACGCTGCGGAGACAGAACATTTGAGGAATTTGTTGCAATTATTATTGATGTTTAGAGAAGAGTGTAAAAGGAAGGGAAAGGGAGGAATCTCTGTGGTTTGGGGAAGAATAAACATGGGAAAAGAGAGGAATAAGGGGTATAAAAGGGGGTGACTGAAGTAAGCAGATTGCTGATCAGTAAACTTGTAAACAGGCCACACTCCATGCCTGAGCAGCAGTATCTTCCAATATGTTATTAAGTTCCATATCTATTTATTTTCCTGGTGAAGGCCTCTCTCATCTGTGTGCACATGTAGGTACAGTGTGAGCAGCTGGAGTTAGACCAGTGGCCAGGGTACCAGTACCTAGAATGAGTGCAGGTGTGCAAGTAAGCATGCGGACACCGGCAAACATCAAGTTGGGCTAGTCAGAAAGTAGCTGAGAAGGCCTGGGAGCCAGGGAACATTTTTTATTTTCTTTTTTCAAGGCTGATACTACAGAGGAGGCTGGGTCTCAGAGCAACAAAAGCAGTTCTGCCAGCTTCTGCAGGAACTGAGGTGTCTGGTGGTTGATTCAGACATACAATTGCATGCATGTGTGTGTGTGTGTGTGTCCCTAAATATTGATTACTTCAGAAGAGCAAGGATCTGGGATAGGGTCCTCAATGGACTGCCTGCCCAAGGCAAGCTACTGGGAGATCCATTGTGAGTGACCCTCTGGCCCTGAGTGCAGGAGATTACAAATGGAGCAACTGGGACAAATAGAGTAGATACTGATTCCTGGGTTTCTGAGCCAAGAGGCTGAAGGGTTCCACATCATACATATTCATATTTATGCATATATGCATATGTATATGTGCAGATATCTCACAGAATATGCTGAGCTGGAAGGGCCTGCCAACCCCTGTCCCTGTGTACAACATTTTCCCCAGGAGTCCTTGAGCCTAAGAGTATTGTCCAAAGTCTTCTTGAACTCTACCTGGCTTGGTGCTGTGACCACTTTTCTGGAGAGCCTTTTCCAGTGCCTAAACACCCTCTGGGTGAAGAACCTTTTCCTGATATCTAACCTAAACCTCCTCTGATACAACTTCAGGCCATACCCTTGGGTTTTGTTACTGGGCACCATAGAGAAGAGATCAGTGCCTGCCCCTCCTCTTCTCCTTGTGAGGAAGCTGTAACTGCAATGAGGTTTCCCCACAGTTTCCTCCAGACTGAATAGACTAAGAGACTGCAGCCACTCCTCAGGCAGCTTCCCCTCAAGTCCTTTCACCACCCCCATTACCCTCTTTTGGATGGCCTTTAATAGCTTAATGCCCTTTTTATATTGTGGAGATTAAAGCTGCGCACAGTATTCAAGATTTACATATTTATGTATATATTGATAAATATAAAAACCTACACATACATGTGTGTATATATGTTTCCCGGTAACTGACCTTCATCAATTTCAGCCAGAAACGGGATCAAGATGCAGCCACTGGTGCACTTTGTGTTGGTACAAGTTGTGTGTGCCTGTCTGTGTTGATCAATGTGGCTGATGTGTGCACATACATGGAATATCTGTGTATGGGGTGGGGGTGTGTGCTCAGCCTTGCTACAGTTTGGACCTGTGTACCGGGAGCTGCAGCAACTTCACTTCTGTTAGACGGCTGGATTTGATCTCTCACTAACAAACACACATATTTCTAACACCAGATGTGGTCCAGGATTTTCAAGAAGAGGGAAATGGACATCAAGACACCATGGATAATTAATTTTTCAAATGTAGTGCCTTTACAATTTACCAATTGTCCATAATGAACTGTGATTTTTGCAAATTGTTGTTGTATTTGAAAAATATTTAAACTTTAAAATGAACACAGTTCAGATTTTAAAGTTCACTGTTGTAGTGGTTTAGGGCAAATCTGGGAGGAAACCTCCTAAGGGGCACTCCCTTCCCTTCCCTCAACCGGTTCCGAAAAAAAAAAAACCTCCTCAGAGAGAAGTGGAAAGAATCCTGTTTATTAAACAGGCAAAGCACTCCCTGGCACAATAAATTGAACAATACCCAATGATAGGAACTTTGTGCCACTCTGGAGAGATGACAGATTTAGGAAAGAAGTCCGTCCTGTAGGTGGTTGCTCTGTCTCAATCCCTCTGGTTCTGGGAAGCATTGCTGCGCAGGATGGATCCTGGTGGGTTCCAGATACAAGCTCCCCACGGCGCTCCCCCGGGTCCTCAGTCCAGAGAGATTTTAACAGTTCCAAGGGAAGGTGAAAAAAAAAAGAGAAAAAAACTTGAAAGAAAAAAGAGAAAACAAAAAAAACATGAGGAGAAGGCAAAAAGTGAAGCTTTTCCCTCTCTGCTAGCTACACACTAACTAACTACTAAAAAAAAAAGCACTACCAAAAAAAAAAAAAAAGAATTCTCTGTCCCTTGCCGTGTGTTGCTGAATCCGACTCTCAAGGCCAGCTGGTGGAGGAGGGGTTCTGAAAACAAACTGCATGCCTCCCCCTTCCCCTGGCTCCCAGACCCAACACCAAAGGCACACAGGGCAATATCCAACACAAACCCAACAGACGACTGGGGACACAAACATCACAACGTCACCCCAGGACAACCGTTTAAAGTAATTCCTTTGGGTTTTTGTCATTTGGCTTTTCTTCTTTAATTTCTTAAGAATATAAATACATCTTTTCACATTGCTGATTTAGATCAAAAGATTTTGTTAAGATCTTTGAGCCATTTGGCTAGATCTAATAAACTGACCAAAGCAAATATATGATATATCTGATTCATTATATGACTTGCTATATTTTTATCTTCTGCTTCATAGCATAATATACTGTTCAAAGAATGTCACTGAACTCCCTTAAAATGAAATTAATTTTGTCACAGACGTATTTCATTGCATCATAAAATAAGTCTGAGGACATGAAATTAATTTTCTACCAAGATTCACACCATCAAAATATTTTCATAAATGAGAATAAAATTAGATAGTGTGGATACAGTCAAATAAAATTAATATGTGATTAAACTGTGACAGCACTTTAAACATGTTTTTCTCTCTACTCACGCAGATATGATTACTATAATACTTACTGTTAAAATGATATTTTGTTTTATTTTCATGTTTTAAAGACCATTGTTCTGATTGTGTATGACTTCTGAGAGAACCCAGTCGTAAGACTCATATTTAAACCTTTTTTTTTTTCATTATGTTCTTGGGAACATAAAATGCTATCAGTTCTACCAGTTAAATTTTCTACCTGAGCAAATTTACTGAGAAAGTTGGGTGGTTTTAATGAAGCTATTCTACAGTAGCTGAAGTCTGCTCCAGAACTAAAACTGGCTCCTTCACTAGAATTAATGCAGTCCACATTTTCACTGAATAGAAGTTCCATTTCAATTTATTTCCTTTTTTTAAGCATCACCTTGAATTCTTGACGGTAAACATAAAGAGCACAACACACCACCGAACACTAATAAAACACTCAGAAAAAAATCTCTGCCCCAACCTAAACAAACAAACACAACAAACAACAAGCAAACCCAAACAACAAAACCCCTAGACCCTATTTTGAACATCCCAACACCAGAGTTGGCTACTAAGATCACAGCCAAAATACCAATTATTATCTTTAGTCATTTGTGTCAAATTATCTGAGTTAGTAAGAGATACCACCTTTTGTTGAGAGTTACGAGAACTTTCAAGTTACAAGTTTCAAGTAACAATTTACAAGAAAAATTATTCATATTCTTGTAAGGAAAACAAGAACAACCAAAAAAATATTCTTTTAATTCAATTGACATTCCCAGGGAGAAGCAGGAGTGGATTTCCTGGGTAAGGTTGGCACCAGGAGCCAAGAGTGACAGGAAGACAAGCAGGGCAATGCCCTCAGCAACAGAAACACAGACCCACAGCACTGAACAAGAGTCGAGTGGGTCTGGTGATGTCTGTTGGGTTCAACCAACAGCTCTTTCCCAGACAAGACTGCTGTAGCAATGAGGCCAATGTCAACACAGGCAGTCATGTCACCTTGTCAGGATCGCCACTCAAGATCAAGTGCAACTCCAGAGCGTAGGGACGAGGAGGATGAGATCCACACAAGTTTTCTCACAGATCATTCTCACTCTTTAAACATAAATCTGATCCGTGGCTACACAGGAGTGTCATATTATAGCTAATCTTGAACACCAGCAGCTAAATCCGTGTGGGAGAGGAGGCTGTAAATGAGGCTGTTGTTGCACTCAAGGCTGTGGCAGACATTTTTAAAAGAAAATTAGATTAAATGGAATATCAACATTGAGCCAGAAGCTGTCATAAAAGAAAATACAACCCTAAAGAAACCTAGGAACTCAACAGTTCTGCTCTCCCAAATTCTGGGGATCATTTAATGATGTGATGCAGCAATGTTCCTAAAGCTCTTGTTGAGAGGAAATGTCTTGCAGGTTCTTTTACAAATACTAAAATACTTCATTTGCATTGGAAACAAGTCAAAGGGCCTCTAGATATCCTTTGGATGGCTGTAATGAGAGTTGTCCTCACCAGGAGTTTCAATCAAAATATTGTTACTGATTTCCCTAGATCCTCTGGGAAAATCTTTCCTTTGCATTAACATGAATTGGAGATAGAAGAAAGGTTTCTGGGAAAAAAGATTGATGCTGTTAAGGGTTCATGTAGAACTATTATTATTGTATTTTTCTTATTAACTTCCTTAGTCAGAAATTTCTAAATAAAACTTAACCTATTATTTGATAATTTCTCCCTAAAACCACTTCATTTGAATCCAGCTAACCTAAAGAATGTGTATGTTTGGAGTTTTGTTTTTTTTTATTAGACAAAATATTCATCCATCATCTGGTTCAGTTTCAGGGAAGTGAGGAGCTGAGGAAGCCTTGTGCTCATGAAGTGGTGTGTTGCTTGGGGATTATTTAACATGTAGCATCTTTTTACAAGAAAATGCATTGGGAGAAGGAAAAAAAGAGCCAACTCATATCTTTAGACAATCCCCAATTTTTTTCAGACATTATTTATTATGCATAAAAGATAGAAAAATCACCACTCATGGTTAATTCCTTTGTTTAAACCTACCATTTAAAAATGTATAGAGACCAGTAATACATTTATCATATATTTGAAAAGGAAAAGAAACAGACTGAAAAAAAAATATATATTTATGAAACCTTATTTACTTGCTTAAGCAATTTAACTTATATCTTGCTTTATTTAATCTAATGCATCATTCTTAGTATTTATAAGGAGGAAAATATTATGAATAGAAATTTGCCTGCAAATGAATGAATGCCCAGTTATGGTAGTGTCCAATTTAATCAGTTCTTACTGGCTTGTATTTATTATGTCTCATAATTTTTAAATAGCAATAAGTTGTGTTTTTAAAGTTGTTAAGCTCTAAAAGAATAAAGTATTTATGCTAAGATTGTCTCAGTATTTGAGGACATCTAGCACAAGCTTCAACAAGCTGACAAAAATCCTAGAACTAGAAGAGCTCTGAAGGCATGTTATGGTCTTGATTAATATCCCCTGTTATATAAATAAAATCCTGTCCCTTTAATCTATTTCTGTATGCTTCTCAAATAAATACTTGCAAAAATTAATAAACTTTATAAACTCTTTGAAGCAATACAAAGCATTTTAAATGCAATTCTACTACAACTCTGCTATTAACATAATCTATTATTCTGCTATTAACAAAATCTATTAAAAAACTCCACACCTGATTCTGTGGTATGAAGTATAAATTTAACCAGAAATGCAAATAATATGAAAGAATGGGTTTGACTTTTAGTTATGTTCTTTATAGCATTTCAAACAGAAATTCGGCAAACCCACCACAAAAGAAATATATCTTCATAAACATGCACAGTTGAAATGATAAATTAGATTCTTATTGATTCCTGTTATAAGATGAAACATGAGAAATTTATAAGTATACTACTACTGCCACTACCACAACTAATGATAATGTCTACCCCTCCCAGTAATAATTCTAATAATCCAGGTTAAATAATTATTGTTTCCAAGGAATAAAGAAACAAAGAAAAAAAACCATTGTGGAACTTCCAATGTCAAGACATATTTGCTAAAGCAAGTATTAGCTGCATTAACAGGTCTACATCTGTGTTGATGGATATTTTTATTTCTTTATCTTTCCAGTCATTTTGTTTGCAATAGTAATTCAATTAAATATTTAAAGCAAATATCTAGTCATTTTGCCTTGCTGTCTATATTAGCCATCATATTTTAATCTGTTTTGTTATTCTGTGTATAATATCCTCTGAATAACTTCTTGTTATGCAAAACAAATGGGTTTTTTGCATATAAATACTCATTAACATGAAAGTGTCTGTCTGTGGAAGAGTTTTTTATTAACATTAACAGTGTAATGGTATATCCTATGAAATTAATAATAGGTAATCAAGGATGGATGTGGTTGAGAATTAAAAAAAATTCTTATATTGATATTATGCACATTTTTTTTAAGAATAGTCAATTATGAGAAAGGAGCAAACAGTTTAGTTCTCAGCACTGAGATACTATTTCTACTATAAAATCACATGAAGCTGCATGAAACTTTTAAAAATTAATTAAATTCAACTATTTAATTTAGATTAAATGTTTATTGTACACTTAATACATAACCTTTTAAATTAATTTAATGAAGTTTAAAAGTAATACCAACCTAATCTACTTTCCTCATAAATAACCCAACCATGCCGGCAACAAATGTGTGCCTTTGCTCTGTAACTGATAAATTAAACTTGTAAAGACTTTAAGGATTTAATGTTGTTTTACAAAATGACTGTAGTGGGTTGATTTGGTATCAATAATTGCCAAAAAAATAATTAACATGCTAATTGGCATTTATTTTAGTATAGTGGTAGTTATCTAGTGAATTGCTAATTAAAATACTTAAACCATTCCTTTCAATTTATACGAATGAGATTATATTTTATTACATGCCTCATTTTTAGATAATGATAGGGCAAGTAAATTTATGTCCCTTATTTATTGAACCTCAGCAATAACAACTGATACTTTATTAGCAGTGAGACATCCTTTTATCAAGAGCAAATTAATGACATGAGTTTGGCATCACATGTACTTTNAGCACATATAAGGAATGAAAAAGAAAAAAAAAGCAGAAAGCCTTTGTGAAGGTCCCAGTAAGTACAGCGAGTATATATATATATATATATGTATGAAATGAGGGAAGGCAGGGACAGCACTCGACCTCCCCAGGCCCTGGGATTGCTGTCAGCTGCAGCTCCCCCAGAGCAGCCCCTGGCCCTGCCATTACAGGCTGTATCTTATCTTTTTACTGGACTGGCAACTGGACAGAAAAAAAACAGCCAAGCTTTTGGGCATCCAAGCCCTTTTCCATGTCTGAAATAGAAGCAGCAAGTTTAATAGCTCAGAGTCTAAATAGATATGCATCAGTTAAGCAATTTTTGAAAGAAAAGAATGTTCATGCTGAAAAGAAATGAGAGGACAAGAGAAGAAAGCAAGAAAAAGTGGAAGTAGAGCAAGGGCAATAATCTTGGACAGAGGAGAGTTTGAAACAGAGGTAGTTTGAAACACTGACAGATTAGGGAGAATGGAAAAGTTAGTAAATATTTTTAACTCAATTGTATCAATTGTAAACCAAATCACTAGCAGCTTTCTGTATTTTGTACTAAAAATATGACTCTGAGGAGGAGAGAATTGTTTCTTTTCTCTTCTTAAACTGTGTGTTCAGAGGTGGCTTGACTGTTTCTTTGAGAACTATGGATGTCTATGAAAGACAGCAAAAAATATTCAAGTACTGAAACTGCTGTGGAAGTGGTCTGAGGTTCCTTTGAATTGTGACATGCAGAGGTCATTTATGATATAGTCACACTTTACAGTGTATGGCATTGCACCAAACTAAAAGTTAGAAGATACTGCCATCACTTTTAATCAATGTAAATAAGATCCAGGCTTCAACTTTGATTATATTGACATAAATATCCATTATAACAGCTGAAAATTTCATGTTGAACAAGTGCATAGAAAAAATTCACGTAAGTAAATGGGAAAGAGGTTTGGGTGGTTAGATTGTTAACTTTATAATTTTTTTCTATTGTGTCAAAAAACATCAAAACTGTAATATATTAGCAAAGGGCATCTTTGTGTAAAACTACATAACAATAAGGAACTTAAAAGGAAGGAATTATCTTATCCTGAAGGACAAATTGGTGATCTGATCTAGAGACCTGCTCATCCGTAGACTAATTATTTGAATAAAGATTACACTGGCTGCTCAGATCTCATATCTGTTTTGGTAAACACACCTCTGTCTTTACAGACAAGCTGTAATATTTATCTTGGGGGCAGCAGCAGTTGTAGGGCTTTTTTCTTTTTTGGAGAGTGTTTTTTGGATAAAAAGGTCATCTCAGAAGTCCTAACTGAAGAAAACAAGAATAAAAATGTAATAAGGGATGAGGCAGGAGGAAAAAATAATTAATTTGGGAAAAATAAAAGCCTTTTTTTTTGTAGGTATTTTAGAATTTCTTTGAGTGGACAAAGATTAATAATTTAGGATTATGGCTAGGTGAAAAATATAAAGCTATTTTCCCCTAGCCCTATGTATATTGGTGTATATGCCTGTAGGAGGCATGCATATATACATTTGTCAGCTCCTCTTAACAACTGATGAATTTGAAAAGATATATAAAAATATAACATAATTTTTACTTATTTCCTGTATGAAGGTAATAACCTTAATAAGTAAGAAAAATATTGTCATGAAACTGTGTTTGCCATATAATATGAAAAAAAAGAAAAATAGTTGTATTCTGTTCTTTTTACTTTTAAAATGGTATAGGGAATTTTCCATGAGATTGTTTGTTTGCGTTTTTTTGTGTTGGATCTCGATAACATTAGAGTAATGATTACAAGATTTAGCACTGAAGAATATTGTGGTCTAATTTTCGACGTGCATACATAAATATATCTTGTGAACAAGAAACTGTTGTCATGGTGAATGTTATATGCATGTTGAAAATTTATATGAATAGTTAAATAGAGCACTCAAAGTAGATAATGGGAAAATTATTTAGCAACGTGTGGCTGAATGTTGTATAAATAATATTGTTATAATCTCTCATGTCCTCTCGTGTTTGAAGTGGATGCACAGTCTTTCTTTATACGCTCTTTTACGAGATGCATCATTTGGGAAGAAAGATTTTCACTGCTTAGTCAAGTACCATTGTCAGCAAAGGTCTAAAGGCAAACAGTGTAGTGATTTGTGGATTACTCAGGTTCTCTTTTAGTAAGTGTCAGTAATTGAACAGCTGTTTCTTATGCGTACTAAAGTTCAGCCAAAAGGATTTGTCAAGCAAATCAGCCAACAGAATATTTCAGTGGCTGAATTCTCAAGGCAAGAAAACTCAAGTGAGCTCTATTGGATGTTGAGTATAGCACTGGAATAATCTAATCATTATTATACAAATTGGGGGGAAGAAAAGACCCTGGTACTGTAATAGCCAAATTATGATGAAGGTGAAATAGCTTCCTTTTTCTGTCAAGCTTTTTTATCATGGATTTAATGGCTTTTAAGCAAAAAAAGAGTAAATTTTTAATATTCAGTGAAAAATACATTTAAGCTGTTGAAGAGCCACTAATACCAATTCACAAAAATCTTTATATCTATATATATTTAGCAATACATTACTTTGTTCATGGTTTTATGTCCAGTAAATAAGGCCCACTTCTTTAACACCAAAATCGATACTGGTTTTAGGAGCAAAATATAAATCTGAGCCACATCAGTAAGTAACTGGATTGACAATTCAATAATATTTTTTTAATGTCTATGACTATTCCAAAATATGAAAAATACATGTCAATTAAGTATAGTTACCAACTTAACAAATAGAGAACAACCAATTTAAAATATGTTAGAAATAAAGGTCCAATCCCAAATCATTTAAAGGATCAAAAATCATGGTGGACTATGGGTAGAGGGAATTTACCAATGGTAAATCCAACAGAGTCAGTAGTTCAATAGCAGGATGTGAAAGTCAAGGCACAGGTTCATCCCAGTCTTCCAAAAGGCATGTTAACTCTGCAGAGTGGTAAAATAAAATTGCTAATTTTATTTGGTATGTTCATAGTGAGAGGCTTGGCTATGAAGATGAGAAAATTAACTTCAAGTGGAATAGCTGTCAAGCTATGATGCAAAGAAAAATAGAGATTAATTTTTTTAGAGAAGATGCATGTAATTATTATCTGTGTGACATAGAGATGCAGTAGTTTCAACAGATTCCAGATTAAATCCTCAGATAAAATAAGGAAACAAATTTGTAATCCAAGCTTTACTTCCAGGAATAAAAGTTGCACGGAAAAAACCCATCTATTTTAGCAGGTCAAGAGAGGAATAAACTGAAGTTGTTTTATCGTCTATGGGTAGTTTTGGGTGTTTTGTTTGCTGTATTTTTTTTGTTTGTTTGTTTGTTTTGGCACCATTTTGTCTTCAGATTCCTATTTGCTTTATTCTGAGGGAGAGTTTTTTGGTTGGTTGGGTTTTTTAATGTTTTTATTCATGTTTGCCGAGACATATTCATTTGAACAGAACTCTCTCTTCCATGCCCAAATTTTATTTTTTTAATTCCATTGTTTTTAATTCCATTCCAGCTGCATCTATAATTATTTAAAATTAATGCACTCAATGCATTAAACAACACCTCCTGTGTAAAACATTCCTGACAATAAATTATTATTTTCTTGTATGTTTTAAATACTCAGAAATTCATTTGATTAAGCATATCTGCTTTGTTATTAGAGACAAAAAAAAACCACCAATAAATAAACAAAACTATATGTCCACTGATTAGCCCATGCATTTAAAGATTCAAAGAAATAATTGTTTTCATTGTTTTTTTCTTTTGTGGATGTGTTTGAATACATGAGTTTAAATAAATGTATTGCAAACTTGACGGGAATAAGGAGAATGAAGAGGTCATAGTGAGGGATAAGGATATGAAGTTGTCTGTAAATATTTGCAGTGCATGCATTTAGAAAACAACCTCAAAGTAGATCCTAGAGGCATAATTTAGAAAATGGGATAAATTAAGGTAAAGCCTCCAAGACGATGGTTCTCTCACTCTGTTGAACAACAGAATAGATTCTCTAGAAGTGGAGGAATTTTGCAGCACTTGGGTCAGTTAAAGTGAGACTGGACAAAATACTTGTATGATAATCTGGTGAAGAAACTTACTTTCTCCTTTTCTAAAATTTGTCTCCATGAAAGGATAGTCATTATGAATTCCTTTTTATTATATCATTCATTTTATTATATTGCTTTAATTTAATGCAACTGTGTTATTGACGACATACATATTTTCTTTATTCTGTTAAATAACACCTATTTAGTTAAAGCGTAAAGTATGTTTTTTCTAAAAATGTCATCAATATTCTGTTGCATCTGCATTTATGTTCTATTTGATTATGCAAGATGGAGAGACTCCTTGACCCAAGCAAGTTAAGAAGATAATAACAAAGGCACATTCATCAATCAAGACTGTATGGGAATTAAATATTCTGCTAGTCAATAAGACAAATACTATAAAGTACTTAGGATTAAACAACATTATTTTTATGCTTAGCATCCTTCTTCATTATTATAATGTGAAAAACAAATAGAACTAGATAAACACGTCTAGAACAATATTTTATAACTATGTTTAACAGATATATATTATTTTTTGCAAAACTGGGGCATGCATATGTGTGCCCAGTATCAGTTTGGAATGTATAGGTAATTGTTTCATTAGTCTCTTTTCAGTACTAATGAGATTACTTGTTTCTATCTCATCAGAATTAATTTTTAAGGCCTTTTAAAAAGTGCTGTGAAATGCAATGACATGGAGCTAAACAAGCCATTCTTTTGCACGTGAAGTAGCTGTGAAGTACATAGTACTACATATGATTCCTCACACTCAAGACTATATAAGATTTACCTGCTTTTTTATCACAATGCCTCTATATAGATAGATTTATTTTGAAAAACAAAAGCACTAAAAGTGTAGGGTTATTTCCTTTATTTCTTTTTTCCTTTAAGCCTGGCATTTCTGTATATCTGTATATCCAGTTATCATCTGGAAAATAGTCTGAAATATCATAGTGTATGATTTTGATTAATCTGGTTGTTTATTTTAGCTGTTTTTAAGGACTGGACTGCAAACTGGGTTTTACTTCAATTCATTGTTATTGGCTGGAGTATTTCTTTAAGAGTATGGTGGATCTCTTGAGATTAAGAACAGTATAGAACTGGGAGTAAAGGATAGCCTGTATTTATATTAGTCTTTGTGGGTGTTGCAGCTTAATGATCCTGCTCCTTTACCAACAACTTGTATTAATGGAGTTAAGAGCAAGGTTCTCACTGCAGGGTATTTATGAGGCTCTGAACATTTAGAGCGCAATACCTCTCTAAGCAGAGAGTTTACTTCAACTTCTGTGGTTTGTGGTAAGCAGTTATTATAAATACATATTATATTGTCTTTTTGTAAGTATTAAGATAAGTGCTATATGTATAATGTTAAAAAAGCTTTGCTGTATGAATGTAGTTTTTATTTCTGTTATTAGCAGAATTAGCCATAGTGGTGATAGCTGATATAGTATGCTTGAACTGTCTGCTTGGCTGGGTTAACATCCAGTGAATGTATGATGGGGACCCTGCTGCTGACAAGCCAACTATCAACACTTACCATCCGTGGAAAGTATGGACTAAGGCTCAAACCGGAGGTGATAAAGAGGCGGAACTAAAACCACAGCCAAGAAACATGCATGCTTTAAAAGGAAGACCCAGGGAGGGGCCATGCTAAACAGTTCCTGGAATATGCAATCTAGTTTGTGGGAAAGTATGAATATGCATAATGGTTTATGAATATGCAACAGAATGAGGTAATGGAAAAAGTATTTAAGGAGTGTCTCTAAAATAGTAGGTGTGTTCTTGGCTGAATGCCAAGTACCTGTCCATAAATCCTTTGCTTTATCTCTGTCTCCTATTGTCTTTTTATTAAATTTTTTAAATTTTACCAGGAAACTGGACCTTGTTTTTCACAAGCCATATGCTAACTACCTTTTGGATTTGAAAATTTTACTGAGTAGTAAATAGACTATTACCCATCCTGCTCAAGTAGGGCCATCTAGAGTCAATTGCTCAGGACCATGTCCATATGGGTTTTGAATGTTTACACAGATGAAAAAGTTTCTCTGGGCAACCTATGCCAACATTCAGTCATCCTCAAAGTAAAAAAAGGGTTACTGATGTTCAGAGGGAACCTCCTGTGTTTCAGCTTGTGCCCATTGCCTCTGATCATGTCACTGGGGACTGCAGAAGAGAGCCTGGACACATCTCTGCATCATTCCTTCAGGTATTTATACACATTCATAAGACACTCCACAAGTGTTCACTTCTCCAGGCTGAACAGTACAAGCCCTCTCAGACTTTCCTCATGTGTGAGGTGTTTCAGACCCTTAATCATCCTTGCCTAATCCTCTGTTAGACTCTTTCAGTATGCGGATGTCTCCTTTGTGCTGAGGAGCCCAGAAGAGGACACAATGAGGTGTGGGCCTCATGAGAGCTGAATAAAAAAAGGAGCATGCAACCCCCAAGAGCAGGCAGTACTTTTCTAAAGTAGCCAGGAGTCCATTAGCCTTCTTTCTGGTAAAGACATAGTGCTGGCTGTGGTGGAACTTTGTGCCCACCAGGATCACCATATCCCTTTCTATCACTTGTTTTCCAACTGGATGGCCCCTAACATATATTGCTACATCTCATTGTTCTCATGTGCATGACTTTGCATTTCTTCTTGTTGAACTTTATGAAATTGCTTTTGGAATACACTTATTCCCTCCGGTTATTCTCATTTCTTCTTTCTCATGACTTCTCTTTTTTCTATTGTTACAAGTCATACACAGGGGCAAAAGATAAAAACAAGAAAACAGTAGTGGAAAGTTACAATTTAAGCTATATCAGAAGGAACCCAGATAACTATAGAAGTCCGCTTTCTGGAGCTGCTTCACCGGCTAGCCTGCCCCCCGGACTCTATAAGTCAGATGTTTGTTGGTCCTAGATCTCAGGATGAAGCGTGGAATGCAGCGTGGAAGAAAAGAGCGGGCTCTGCTAGGTTTTAGATGGTTTTATTACCTCCCTCGTGCAGATGTCAGTTCAGGGAGGCAGAGGGCTCAGGAGCTCAGGTGAAGGGCTGAACCCCCGAAGCAAGAGCCCTGGGAGAAACAAAGCACCCCACTTAAGTGTGGGGGTGGCTCCCAAGCAACAAGGAGCTCAGCACCAATGACCAAGGATTGGGGGGTATAGCCCAGCACAAAAACTTAACACAACGATGGAAGAAGGTGCCACTCATGGACCCAGACGAATCCCAGGGCCTTTTTCCCAGAATTTTCTAGATCTTACAACATGATTGACACCAGGGGACTCAAGGGCCACACCATTAGGGGGTTTTAAGGGGGGGGGATTGGGACAAACCAATATGAACATGTTACAAAGTATATAAAACATTGAAAACCAAATTTCGCACTGCTACAGATAACGACCATTGTAAGTGGATGCAGATGCATGTAAAGACAAAGCATGATGCTATTAAAAACTCTTAGAGAGATCTAAAAATGGAAGGAAACAGTGAAAGCTGTACTGAAATTCTGTGGAAGAGATGAAGGAAGTTAATAACTGGGTACCATTCTGTTGGAGAAGAAGACAATGTACTCTGAATGTGCAGTAAATGACAGCTTGCACCATCTTCCTTTATCAGTAGTGCTAGTTGTTTTTCTTTCACTAAGACAACACATGCAGAAGTGGAAGAATATCTCAGCAAACATGGCCTTTTCTCAACATCACTGTATTGTTGCTTTGGAAAATAACAAATTAAAAATGTCAGAAACAGGATTATACCGGGCTAAATTCTAAAATACAGATAAAAACATCAGTATAAAAAAACCCAACATATACAAATACTTTAACCATGTTTGAGGCACATGATTATAGATTGAGTCTATTTTTTAATTTCAATCTTTGTAGCCTTTCTCATAATTCAAGGTATTAGTTTCAAATACAATGATTAGTGTCTTAAATCGTAATATTCTCCAAAGAATTAAGCATATAAGGTATGTTGGTAAAACATGTACCACTGTTTTTTTTAATCTCTGAGATCATCTTGATATGAATAGCTTTTAGATGCCTTTTCACATTCTCTGTTGCCGGAACAGTTATATTTTAGTTCATACTGTCTTTTGGGATTTTTTTTGTAGAAATGTTAACAAGGTAGAGAAGATTCACAAGATAGATTGTAAATTGAACTAAGTTAAAAATATTAAAGAGTTTTTTTCTGATTTTTTTTCATAATTTCCTTTTATTTTAAATTGTTTTTTATAAAATTAGGCATTTTAAGAGACTATGGTTTTTATGCTTCCTGAATATCTTGTAGTCCATGGACAAGCTCCTGAATAGGAAGAAATATGGAATTTCAGGAACTGTTCAGTTAATCCACTTTTAAAATTAACTAGACAGGCCAGCATTTCCACAGAAAATAATTCAGTATATAGTAGATAGCTGTGTTAAAATATATAAGATTTATGTAGTGTACCACCCTAATAAAGGCCTGTTTCCGAAAAGAAAACAGCTGAGACAAACAGGATACTTTTATTTATAGGCTAAACCATAATTTTTCATTATACAAGCAGTATCTTTCAATTTATCAGAATATTTGTCTCACATTTATTATTTTAATAATCCCATATATTTACCAGAATTATTTATGTACACAGGCTACATTTATCAAAGGTCCAAGGAGTTGTAAAATCGCTCTGAAATTCGGCTTGGTCAGCTCTTCAAAGAAAAAGAAAAAAGAAAAAGAGAGAGAGGGGAGAGAGAAGGAAGGCAGGATGGAAGGCAGGAAGGAAGGTAGGAAGGCAGGAATGAGGGAACCCCTCCCGATCCATATCCAAATAAAGATATCAGCTCTTTCCTTTTTGCTCAACAGTATCTTTTTCTTTCACTTTCCAATTCTCAATATGCCAGAAAGTATAATGTCTTGTTCTATAATCTTAATTATCAAGAGGAAATTAACACCAGAGTAAAATAAGAGAGTAAACCAAAACAAGTAAATAAAAATGTGAGGGTAGAGTTAATCATTATGTTTAAAAATATGGCATGAAAGGAGAAAAGTGATAATAGGTAAGAGAAGTATGAATTCTGTATGAGCTCTACATTATAAAAACTGTGAAATTTAGAATGTCATGTGCTTGAACAATAATTCACCTAGAACAGTACATCTCAGCGAACATGAATGAGCAACACAGGAATGCAGGAAAGTGAACTTATGTTCTCTAAAATCTTTCACTGAAATCTCAGTTATTTCTAAAACCTAGCCCCAAACTACCATGGAAAATTGGGAAATTATGCATCAAATAGAGATCTGATGTGAAAAATTATGACAATGCAACTCACTTTCAAGAATTTAGAATTCCTTTTACATTGAAATCAAACATGTCATGTTGCTTGAACCAATGCAAAGATAACAGAATTAGGGGATTTTATTTTTTTCCCCAATAAGGAGACAGTGGGACAAATGCAGTATACTTCACAGGGATTTTTACACTAGGAAACAACTCAGAATCTCTCTCACTCAAGGATATTATTCAAGGATAATTCTTATTATTGCCCACACTTGAATTACATGTCGTGCTGAAAACTGCTCTGAATAAATGTCTGAAAGGCATCTGAGAGAGATTTTGAGAGATGAAGTTTTGAAATTAAGTATGACAATTCAATCTGTGATGTGTGATTCAGATTTTGCTGGAATTTGAGGTGGAATGGTACAGCTCAAATCTATACTCAAAACAATTCAAATTTATGTGACTGAAGCATCATAATTGCCTGGACAATTTCTGGCATCCTTTCTAGCACAGAACACAGCACATCCTACTTTACCTATTATTAAGATTTTTTTTTTAAACTACACACCTTTTCCCTAAAAATTTAAGTACCAGTTTGAAGGAATTTTAAAGATGTTGCTTCATTTTTCTTCACATGTGTGACAGAAGAAACATAAGCAACTTGAAATTCTATCATCAAAAATAGAATTCATATTGTATTTATGTAATAATGAAGAAATTATGAAACTTTTTTGAAATATGGAACCACAAGTAGAATGTTAAGAATAGAAAGAATATTTTCTTGTATTTCTTAGACTGTTTTGGGGGTTTTTTTGAGAAAAGGTATCAAAGTATTTATTAGAACACAAGTGATAGGAAATTAATATTGTAAGAAAAAATATAAAAGTTCATAATTATTTTATTTTATTCCTATTTAAATATGTTTATGACCCTATTTAACAATTATATCCTTGGTTTGCTTGCTTTTAAAATGTCTTGCATTTCATTTGCTTTCTCTTCTTTCAGGGGCCTTCTCAAAACACTGACAGAGGTCTGTGCATTTCAGGTTCTCTTATCAACAGTCACTGGTGGAAGTCAAGTTTGCTTAAGTTTTGTGGGCTCAGCTTTGAGTAGTCCCTTGGAGAATGGATTCCTAAACTTCTTTCTTCATAAAGTTATACTTCCAAAATGGTTGCATCTAGTATTTAGGGGAAGAAAATGAGATGAAAAAGCTTTTAGATAGAGACAAAGACAAGGAGATCACTTGACAATCACTATCACAGGCAGCACAGACTCAGCTTGGCGAAGATTAATTTAATTTATTACCAATTAAAATAGATTTGAATACTGAGAAATAAATCCAGAACCTAAACCACCATCCTTCTACTCCTGTGTTTTTCCAAGCTCAACTTTATTCCTTCATTTCCACTTGTCTACTTCCACCTGACCCTTACAGATGCAAGGGGGATGACAAATGGTGATATCAGACCTTAGCAGTTCCTCTCTGCTTCCTTTTTCTCATTCTTTCCCCCTCTTCTAGTGTAGATCTTCTTCACAGGCTGAAGCTCTTCAAGAGTAAACTGCTCTAGGTTAGGGAACCTGGACAGTTCCTTTGGGGCATATCCACTTGCACTGGCATGGTCCTTTCCACAGCTGCATTGTACATATCTGCTCCAGTGTGGTTCTCTCCACAGGCTGCAGAGAAATAGCTGCTCTACCATGGTCTCCTGAAGGGGACTCCAGGAGAATCCCGGCTCTTGCATCTGGATCACCTTCTCTTGCTCCTTCTTCTCTCAGCCTGGTTTCTCCCACCACTTTTTAAGCACTTCTCAGTGTCTGTGCACATCACTTTGTCCTTTCTCCTAGATGCCATCATCTCAGCTTACATGGCTGCATCCCTTCCCAGCTTCTTCTTCTCACTCCAGCCCACTTGCTAGTAGAGCAGTGCAAGATACAAAGAAACCTCTGTAAGCACTGTTCAGCCCCAAACAAAGTATCCTTCTCTTATCAAATCTCTTTTCAGAGCAAATCCAAAACATAGCACCATAAAAGTTACTATGAAGACAATTATGTGTCCCAACCAAACAAGTGCATTTGGTTTAGCATGTGTGGAGGTACACGATTTCCACTTCATACCACCTGCATTTTCCCATCCTTACAATTGGTGTCACTGGACACTGTGGCAAGACAGATAGTCTGACAGCTAGAGCAATGCCTTGTCACCTCTTCAACTTCTGACAATATTCAAAATGCAGCTAAAAGTAGGATTTAAAAAGGGTTGTAATTTTGAGTCGGTGTAGAGAAGCGTTGAGACTACAGCCCATGCAGGATTGCATTCCCTTTCCTCATTGCCAACAGCTCTACTAGGTCCAGAATCACCATATATACAGAGCTTAAAATTCAAAAGTTTTATGGGCTAATATGGGCCCCAGAGATACAGCATGTAAGGTAGCCTGCTTGGTTTGTAGAAAAAATGATTTTTCCTTTTCCCACAATTTTAGTTAGGCCTTTTCCCTGCATATATGATACAACAGCCCTAATATCTGCGTGACAAGGGAAGAGATTGTGTCCCATAATCCAGAATTCCAACAAAGATGGGGGGTGTTTGTTTGTTTGGGGGGGGTTGTTTGTTTTTGGGTTTTGCTGTTTTGTTTGTTTATTTTTAATTCAGACACAAATAAGATAGCCTGTTTAGCTGCTTCAGGCAACGTGTCAGGGTTTCTGACACAATTTATGTAGTGGGCCCTTGCATTATCTTTTGAGATAATACATAAGAATTTTTTGAGATGGATCACTCATCTATGTTTGTCACGATGTCTTAAATATTGCTATGAGTTTCTCTGACTACCTGCTCAGCTAGCCCAGTAATGATAGTAAGATCCATGTAATGGAAAAATTTACAATCTGGAGAGATGCTATTATTCTCCAGATGCTGTGCCACTAGCCCTTGGCAGATAGGTAGGGCTATGGAAAAGCCCCTGAGTGAAAGTATATTGCAGTTCTTCCCAAGAATTGTCAAATTGGTCCTGGAATTCTGCAGTACTGGACATGCTAAAGAATGCATGAGCCATCTCTGTCACAGCATCCCATGTTGCAGCTTCTTTCTCAATACGTTTGAACAGTGTTAATACATTTGGGACAAGTCCAGCCAGGGGAGAGGCTGCTTTATTTATTATCTGGTAATCTACCATCATGCATCAGCAACAACCTGGCTTTTTTATGGGTCAAATAAGACTGTAAAGGGGAGGGTGGTGTGGCAGATAATACCCATCTCCAGTACTTTAACTGAGTGATTCCAGTATGTCTCCCTGGGTAACTGATACTGTTTCAAGGCTACTGGGTTTGGAGGTGGCAGTAAAACTGCTGGTGCACTGAAGTACTTAACCCACCAAAATAGCCTGAATTTCTAAGGAATATTTTCCACCTCAGGGAAAGAAGGTTTTAACACATCAAAATTTTATCCTCCATGATTTAACTGGGAACTTGAGACACGCTTATTCAGGCAACAGTTTTCTCACATGTAGGAATAGATGTGTTTCATGGGATGGCTCTTCAGAACCACCAAATGAATGTTTGTATAATATGACTATATGGGTCAGGAAAAGGATTTCTGTGACTCTCAGTTGCTTCAGCATGGTAGGTAAGAGATATTGCCGGGGGTTTTTTTTTCCTATTTTAGTAAATAACTATCAGGATTTATGCTTGATGATCCTCCTGTCTCACTCCATCTGCTGGTACATCATAAGATTTTGCAACACCTGAGCAATTTCAATGCTGTTTTGAATATTGTTTTTACAATGCAATGCAGATTAAATCCTGAGTGAATTTGACTTGGAGGATTATTTGTCCTCCTCCCCCTGACTAGAAAAGGAAGCCAAGGATGTTACTGCATCAATAGTATCCATCTTTTGATGGTTTCTTTTTCTTTTCCTAGTTATACAAAATTATGCCCTTAGTAAAAAGAGGCTGTCTGTAAATAAATGGGGCTGCATGAAAGAGGTGAATAATTTGGTATCTGGTCTCACAAAGCTGTAGGAAAAAATTCTGTGCTTCACAGCCAATGCCCAAAGGTATGCCTAACCTCTTCCCCATGCTTCCACAAAATTGACTTACCAACCCAATCAAAAAGGGATGGTTTCTGTGCTTGGACAGTTTTACTATAGAATATTGAGGTTGGAAAAGATCCTTATGATCATCAAGTCACGCCATTAATCTAACACTGCCAAGTTCACCCCTAAACCACATCCGTGTGCCATATCCACACATCTTTTAAATCCTTTCAAGAAACGGTGCTCCATCACTTCTCTGGACAGCCTGTGTCAATGCCTAACCACCACTTCAGTGAAGAAAGCTTTCTTAATATCCAGTCTAAACATTCGCTTGTGGAACTTGAGGCCCTTTCCTCTTGTTCCATTTCTTGTTACTTGAAAGAAGAGACCTACCCTCACCTCACTACTATCTCTTCAGTTATTGAGAGTGATAAGGTCCTCCCTGAACCTCCTTTTGTCCAGGCTAAACAACCACTTGGTACAATGCGAGAAAGTGTCAAAGTTTTCCATGATGGTTCAAAACATAGTTTTAGAGGGCAGGAGGGAGGTGTTTCAGCAAATCCTGTGTTCACTCTGAATGGTCATACTAAACTTCAGATTGCAACCTTGAAGAATAGTATCTTTCATATTTTAAATATTTTGTATATTGTTAAGTATTCTGTTGCAAAAAGTGTAAAATATGGTTGAGTTTTTTCCCACTCGTTTTACGTGCCTCATCAAAAAGATGAAATAACAATATTAAGTGAGGCCTTATCAGCTCTTAGTGTCTATTCTTGAGGACTCTGTTGATTGTAGGGAAAAAATATATTTCTGGAACAGAGAATTCACTAAAAAAATTATATTTAAAGTTGTAAAAAATTTAGATGTATATTGTTAACTAAAAATATTACTGTAAAAGATTATGCACTAGAACAGTTGGCACCAATAGAGAGAACACTTAATATGACTCTCTTTGCTAGGCAAGTCCTCTTGCAGAAAATTAATATTTTATTTTGTGCTAGTCCACTAATTCCCATTGATTGGTCACCACTCTTTCAACTGCAGTTATAGATGACTGGTTTTAAAACAGTCTTCTCTTTATAAGAAGGTGATAATGTTACTGAAGACATAAAAATGGTATAAGCCATTAATTTAATTGAAAATTAGGGATTTAGCAATGCAAAGAAGTCTTGGTTTTTGCTTTTGCATTTAAATGATTAGATATGGATACCTTTAAGGCCCTGCTCATAAAAATCTTTCATTGAATTTCAAGAGTCAAAACAAGAACCTTTGAACAGATCCATTTGCCTTCCCATAAAAAGTAGCAGACTTCTCAAACTAAACTTCCAAATATGTTGTCAACTGACTTGAAAGGGCTGCTTCTGAGGTAAGTCAATGTTTTGCCATGCAACATCTTTAGATTCTGAGCCTGTAAACCAGGCCACAGGAAGAAATTAAATGTGGCTTTAAATTCAACTTCTAGGGGAAGAAAAAGAAGGAAAATTTAAATTATTTTAAGTACTTTGTAAGTGTTAAATTAATTTCATGGAAACTATTGAAGAACCATCAGGAACAATTTTTACTTACTACTAAGCTGTGGTAGGATTGAGATCAAATAAAGTATGTATAAAGCTAAAGGCTTTCATCTATTTTTTTTTTTCAAAAGACAATGCAAAAAAACCTGGTTCCAAATGTGTATAGAATTAAAAAAAATAAAAGAAATCTGGAACTCAGGGAATGGAAATCACAGATAGGTAACTGTTTTCCCAGCTTTGCAGAAAATACATTGTCATTCAAGTAAAAGACTCAAGAAATAACTATATATCCATTCACAGAAAAGTAAAACACAGTCTGGAAAAATTAAGTGGAAAGTACCAGTACCTTTTTGCTGAGGAATTGGACTCTGGATCACTAGGTAACATGGGAAGCTCAAAGAATATTTGATCCTTTCGCAAAGCTGCACAGGAAGAGGAGGAAATACAATGTACCAAAAGCTATATCAGAAATGACCTTAATACATACCTATGACCAATAAAGGCAAGCTTTAAATGCTTTATTTATCTATTAATCTTAAATTTTATTCTGCTTTGAAAATGACGTTAGATTAAATGAATTTGTTTCTGGGCAGACTAATCATCATTTTCTAATGCTGATATAAACTTTTTTTCTGAAATCTGCTTTTAAAAAGAATAATTTGAAGCATTATACACAGTTGTTAACTATTCTTTGACTATCGTGATAGTAGAATAGTGTTTACTAAATGAATACCAGAGTTGTCTTTCCCCCCTGGGATGTCTTTCAAAGTGCTGTCCATTGCCTCTAATCTACTTGGACTGAAACAAAATCTCTGAATATAATATTATTATTGCATATTTTTTCTCCTGTAAAATTTTATTCCTAATGAAAACTATCATATATATTGCCTATTCATAAATATTAATCTTGAAATTAATGTATTTTAAAAATGCATAACAGGAATTTGGACATCTATAATGTAATCAGAAGGAATTCTCTTGGTAGGCATGTTCTCTTCAATCTTTCTTCTGAAATAAACTCAACATATTGAACACTGCACAACAATTTACGATCTGGAATGGCCAAAATTGTGGCTGACCTCTGGGGACTTGCAATACAATACGAACTGTCTCCTGACTGGCAAACTCCATTTAATTTCTCTCCTCTTCCCTAGGAATAAATGTTCCAATACTTCTAACTTGTGACCATAGGGAGTAACTTACCAGAAAGTCAAAGTGAAAGAAGGTAATAATTTAAGAGAGCTTAGTTACTGAAGCAGATTTGTAGCCCAGTGTGATGGGCAAAGAAATGAATTCAGGTGTAATTAGGGAGATGAGATAGAAAATCCACTAGCAGAAGAAAACTGAAAATCACACATAGAAAAAGATAGATATTGCAATTTAAAAGTTATTGGAAATCATATTCTCTCTTAGCTATTTTGAGCTGGTGCACATTTCTCAATTTCCCTTGGCAAAAATGTTCTTTCTTGTATAAATAATATATGTTCATTGGAGCACCAACTTGAAACCATTCCATTAAACTCATGTTCAGCATCTTCTTCTTCAACCCACATTTAACTATCTCCTTAATTTCTGTGATAGGTTGCACATATGTCTAAAATTGAAAAAAAAAACAAAGTATCCATGCCTTTCACTATTATTAAATGTGATTGGAAGCTGTAGTAAGCAAAATAAACTTTTCTGTATGGAAAAGCTCAAATAACTGTTAATTAATATTAGAAAACCAATCCCAAATAAACAAAAAAATCCCAAAGCCACAAAAGTACACCAAAGCCACAAAAACTAGGACCTATTCTATTTCTGTGTTTTTTTAAATGCCTAAGAAAAAAAAAAAAACAACTCTAGGATTAGCCTACAACTAAAATGTACTCAAATAGCAAAGACTGTTCCTAAAAGATACTGCATTCGATTTTTTTTTTTTGGTATTCTTTTTCAATAACTTCTTATTTTCCTTATTTTGTTCAAATTTTGATGGTAAATTTCTTACGTTTCCATCATGGATAGTGAAGAATTCACATTTCCAGCATAATTTCAATCTCAGCAGAGAAAGAAATTAATTAATTCACCACCTATTAAGGATAATTTTACAAGAAATGGCAGGTGACCTGTTATGCCAGGTGCTTTATTCTTGATAGCAGATGATTGCAAGAACCATTAAGCTAGTTGGCATCCCTATTACCTTGGGTTAATGCTTTGCCTGGAGAACAAAGGACACCTTTATCTTGTTAAGTACTGCTATGTATTTACTGCGGTTTCTTTAAATATCATGTACTCCATTGTAAAAACAAAAGTCAAAAGTTTGCTTCTACAAAGCTGTAGAATTCTCCATGGTGTTAGCCAAATCTGGGTGTGGTTCAAATGACATCAGTATTTCTGATGTCCATGGCAAGTGAGAAAAAATGTGCCCTACAAGTACTCTAATGACCTAGCATCACAGCTACAGCAGGGAAATCTTTCTCCTGTGCACACATCTCAACAAGACTGGGGAAGGACACCCAGGTTTTCCCAGCTCTTTGATGAGAAATGTTCCAAATCACAATATATTGTGTCCCTGTTTCATTGGAAAGGGCAAGACTATTGTCCTCCCTGCCTTGATTCTTCTCTGCTTCTACAAGGCAGTAAGGTGTTTTATTAGTTTTTCTGAATCAATGCACATTTCCCCCAAAATTTTCTTTATTTCATTGCATTTATACGACCACTCTCTTGCCTGGGTGTTGCTTGGCCAGCCTATTGAATGTCCCTTATTTGACCATTGATGATATAATCAATTATTATCTCTTTCATCTGCCAGTGCTGGTCACTTCTTCACTTCATTTTTGGGTACTACTTTGCAGGCAAAATTGTTTAATTTTTCATGGTACTTTCGAATTGCTGAAGTCGCTAACCTTCAGACAAATGTTGTTTACATTTACATGCTTCACAAGCATTTTTGAGGCCAGTTTTAGCTTGTTCTTTCCAGAATAGAGAGTCAACCAGTGGGAAATTTGTTCTCTAAGTGAAAAGGGCTTAGGCCTCCTCATGACTTGTAGAGGAAATTTCAAAGACAATTAAAAAAAATTTAGGCTGCCGACTTAAAGATCCCTGAGCTATCCGAAGGTAAATGGGATGAATCTATATCCTTATGAATACAGACAGAAAAATCTGGAGATTCTGGACCTTAGGCTAGGTTAAACAAAGCAATGAACAAATAGAAAATATGTTGTCAAGTCAGTCTTCACAGAATTTCAGGCTCCTGTTCTAACTATAATTCTTCTTTTTTTTTTCTTCTTTTTTT
>VZDJ01006585.1:10533451-10545503 GCA_008694505.1 Cyanoderma ruficeps | reverse complement strand
TTTTTCTTCTTTTTTTTTTTTTAATAGTCAGCTGATATTTGGAGTGTCTCATCTTTTTGTCTGTATCTGTATTAATCAATTTGAGAAAACTTCTAGGTTCCTAGAGTATGCTATACACACCAGTCATTTTGCAGTTCCCTAACAGAACATGGCTCAGGAAACTGAGTTCCTTTTTCCAAGTTACTGATTTCTACCGAAAGTAAATCCAGACTGTATGATTGAAAGAGCACCATACTGCATTTTCCTTTCTTAAAAGCCTTTGAATATCAATGCCTGTCTTTTCCACCCTATCTTTTCTTTTAGAAAGTTACCAATAGGAGTTTCAGTGGGTTTTATACTTTTAGAAGTGAATGTATAATTTCTAAGTACATATAGATGTTCTCATTATTTTCTTTCTTCATTTTTCTATTACTTCTGCAGTCTGAAAAGGATAAAAACTTAATTTCACTCCCTTCTTTGCAGAGTATTATTACATTTAAATTCTATTGTGGACGTAGTCTGCAAACATTTAATAGAGCAACAGGTGAAATGAAATATACAAACCAGACAATTTTAAAATGTAAATCATACTGGTACACAACTATATACTGGGAAAAACATTAAAATGATATTTCAGTACAAGCTGAAAATAATTCATATATACAATTTTCTGCATTCATTGAAAAGATTGTAATCAGGAACAACAGTAGATACCCGAGAGAAAAAAAAAAAAAAAGCAAACAAACAGAACAGTTTCCCATTTCTCTCTAGTAGGTTGTTCAATTGAAAGAATAACTACACAATGTTACACAAAAGTTTTTTTATTCTTCACCAGTAGATTAGAACTAATACTTAGAAATGACTAAGTATTAAATCTTACAAATTATTGTACTTTATTAAAAACATGTATAAATTTGTTTAAATGTGGTCTGAGATGAAAAATAGGCTATGCTGTATTCCTTAAATTTTTTATAATCTCTTGCTAGTCATTGTTTGTTAAACAATATGTTGTTGCCAAGAAAGTGAAAAACAAACAAACAATAGCCATAATTTATGTATGGACCTATTGCATTTGTGCCCAATTGCTCTTGAGCTGCATAGTTTATGTTCTCTATGCTGGCAAGTTTTCCTAAAAAGCTTGTTTTGGAGCCCTGTTCATAGCATGTAATTGCATCATTGATGAGACTGGCAGAGAGAATAAGGGAAAATTGTGTTGGCTTATGCCCCAAAGAGTGAGAAGAATTTAGGAAAAAAAAAAATAAGGGATAGGAGAAACAAAAAATTGTTGTTACTCAAGAGTCAAGAGGAAAATAAAAGAAGCTCTCTGAATGAGAAGCTAGTCTCTAGGTTCCAAAACTTTATTGTAAAAAAAAAAAAAAGAGAGAGAAGAAAATGAGTACTCTTGGGAGGAAAAACAAAACACCCGAAAAACCCAAAACATAACAAATACTCAAAAATCCCAAATCAAACTAAAGACACTCACAAAACCACAACGAAACCAAACAAACCCACAAAAGAAACAAAAGAACACTTAATGTTTAAACAGCAGAATCCTATTTCTTATATTGCAAACAATTTCAATTTTTCCCCTACAGCTTTTAATTGCTCCTTCAATCCTTGTTCTCTTTGTTTCTTGTTCCCATCCACAATAATAGAGCTATAAATCTCCACTGAGACTTATTTAAAAAACTTTCACTCTATTTCTTTATGTCTCCCTTGGATCACACCTGCTTTCCTCCATTCCTTTTAGCCCCCTTTCTTCATCCCACCCCATCTTTCTACTGTTAATCATTTTTTGACCTCTAAATACTGTTTTCACATTTGCTTGGCTTCCCCAAATTTAAATAATAGTCTTAATCATCTAACTTCACCACTACTTAATTTCTCCTTGGTCTCGTATTTTTCTCTGCTTTAATATTGCTCTAATTGACTTTAGCAAACATAACTCCTTTGGGTAAACTTTATTGTCAGTTTTTACCTTTCATTGGTTTTGACCTATCTTTTTAATATTATTGACATACTCTTCTCATCAGGAAGATGCTAATACTTTCAATTTTCCTTTTACCTGTTGAAATATGTAAAATAGCTCCTTTCTGAAAATATATTTTTATAGGCTCAAAAAAACTGCTAAAAAAGACAGACTGCTTCAATACATCATGAAGTATACTGGATCTTTTTTCTCATGCTTTATTAAGTAGAATATAATTTATCACATTTTTTGCCAATGAATTGTGGTCACTTATAAAATCCTGTAGGATATAAAAAAAATCTAGAAAGCAATTCCTTTTCTATTTCCTTTTTAACACAATTGCAACGCAATTGTGGAAATATTTTCAAATAAACAACATCAAGTCATATCAAGCTTTGGTAATAGCACACATGCAATCTGTTAATTTTTGAATAAAATATGGATTATATTGCCACAAACTGTAAACCAATAATACCAATATAGAGAGATTAATAGATATTGTTATTGTCTGCTCTGATATTTGGAAAAAAAAGCAACAAAGAAACAAAGAAAGGGAATGGTGGGTTTATTCTCTTTTTGAAAGTCATTTCCAGTGGCAGAGAATAAAACTCTGAACTGTTACTCCAGAGTCAATTGTTTATCCATTTGACAGTTATTAATGGAAGAATATTTGTGTTATACATTGCAATATAATATATATACTTTCATAAATATATATATACACACAGACTGCCCTTGTTTCCACCTCCTGAAAGACACTTTTTTCACTCTGAGTTGACTCAGTAGGTCCTTACCCATCCCTGGTGGCCTCCTGGAATTTTTACGCAATTTCCTCCTTGATGAAGGGCAAGGACCTCCATCAGTGTCTGCCTACATTTAGTATACAGGAAGGGCTGGTTTCAATGCAAAAATAATTTGATGTAAATGTGAACTCATATAATATTCACTTGAGTGCAAAGGAGTGTGACAATACTTTGACTGAGGTCATCTGCAGGAGCAATGTGTGCAATCCAGAGTGGACACAAGGTCACACACCAACATGCACCCACATCTAGACACTGGCATTAATTTCTTCCGCAGTAGTAAAACAGTGTGCATGCAAACTGCTAGCAATACAGTGCCTCATGGCAGACTGATACACAGCCCTTCATCTGTTGTCACAGCAGTACTAATGTAGATTTATTTCTTGTCCATTAATCCAGAATAACATGTACCCTTAAAGCTCTGGAAGCTGAGCCTTCTCAGGCTTAATGATTTTGAGCAACTGGGCATTTTACTCATGAGCAACTGGTGTTAAAATACACATTTATAATCTGTGCTGCTATTTATAATATCTAATCCATAATAACTCACCTTAGTACATGAATTACTTTGATAAACACTCTCTGAACGTACACGGTGGACTTAGCTTAACAGAAGACAAGAAAACAATTGCTCTTGCTGTTTGTCTCCAAAGCATTTGTAGAGAGACCAGAATTTATGTCCAGGTAACGAAATTGAATGGCCTCATCAGTTTCAAAGAGAATATACCTTCTAGTCTATTGTCACAAATATCACAAATATTGTGGGATTTACTTTTCTGGTTCTCTTCTGTTAATTTTTTTTGTCCTCAATTAAATCTGTTTTATTTGTATGAACTAATTAAAAACTATTTAAGAAAACAAGAATGTGCAGCAGTGAAGCATGCCTTTTCAACAAAGAGAAACAATAATTTATCACACATAACAGTTCAAAACTAAAGTTTGACCCTGAGTGGCAAAGAAAAAAACCTTTAGAAAATTTTTCTACTATTGGATCTTGGGACCTGTTTGGTCTTTGGTTTTTTCAGTGCAGCTAATACAACTTGTTCTTAAATGTTGTACCACTGGGATAAAGCTCATTTCCTCATGTAAAATTTACTAGTATTATGGGCCAGTGCTTATGAGTCATTAAGGATCTGAGGGTTTTGATACAATGGAAAAAGAATTGAAAAAACTGTACTACACAAATGGAAATGTAAAAACCATGCTACATGGAAAGTAAGATTAATCAACCGAAAAACATAAAAAGAACACCTCTTTTTTCATCTTCCCTACAATTTCCAAAATTTGAATTCAAAATGTATTTGACAAATGTGAAATATTTTGGCAAATACCCATAACAGCATCACTAATATAAAAAATACTGTTATCACATTGTACTTCCAAAAAACAGGAAACTCTCCATTTTCTCCTGCTCCTGACTGTCAAATTGGTGATCATGAATGAAGAAAAAAGATGGACTCTGACTCAGGTGTGCCTCTTAAGACTACTTTTCCTTTCTACTTTTCCTTTAATTTTTGTCCTCTTTTTTTTTTTTCCCCTTAAAAGTAGGAGGGAAAGACATTTCATTAGTCTGTTGTGATCTATTAGTGCCAAAAAGAACTATATGTTTACAAATAGTACACTTGTAATATATATCTGCAGCAAAGAAAAAAACTCATGCTGTAATTATCAATTGAATTGATAATGTACTGGTAAGGCAAAGGTTTTATGTTTAAATATTTAAAAAAATTGGGAAATAACATCGCAGCAAAAGCTCTCCTAACAAAACAATTCATATGTCAACATTCAAACTCCAATCAATTGCCTTTCTGCATTTTTCAGCTTGAGAATTTTCATTCCGAATGGTCTTGGTTTTTGCCAACATAAATTTGAATGTGAATGCAAATAGGTTTAAACATGATTGCAGGAATTCCTGTAATTCCTGGTTATTTGTGATTGCTAGTTCCATAGTGGTGGACTACATTTGTAGTATTTTCATTTTATTGTTCGTCATAAGAGCCAGTTACCCTAGAAGCTTTTCACATCTCTTAAGAATATTTTGAATACATAAATAAAAGAGAAGCTCATGACCCCTGTGATAAAGGAATACTTTATTATGGTTGACAAACTCTGATTTTGGCTGCATATGCACAAGCCCTCTAATGACTGAGCAGTTGTATATTAATCTCATATGACATTGGAATCAGAATTATTTGGAGAAGGTTTAAGCACAGAAAAACAGTTATTATAAGAAACATCAAGGCAATAAACCAATTGAGTTGTGAGAAAGAACAATGAATACTGAGAGTTGTGGTTTGTGCTAGAAGGACAATATTTTTTGTACACTTTAATAAAAGAAAATAAAATCCATGGTATCTTATATTTGTACTTATATGCATTATTATCACAAAGTAAAATCAATAATTTAATAAAATGGGCAGATTTTTTCCTTTTTTTTCCTGTTAAAGCAAAATGTCATATGCCATAGTGTCACTAGATGGACACAAAAAGAAGGACACACAGTCAGATTGTCAGAGCAAAAAAGAAGGAAGTTTATTTTGGAACTTCAATTTATATAGTTTTTGGAGTTTGATCAGGGATTGGACAATGACACCTCTCTGACCCCACTGGTCAAACTAGAAGTCTATCAATTGCCCTTCCTCCAGAGAGAAATGAACAGTTTACAAAACATTACTTTTGTTGACATGAAAAATCATGTCTCATGTTGACATGAGAAACTCCAACTACAAAAATGCAAACGTCAGAAGGCTGAAAAAGATCAGGGCGAAACCATTGTTTATTTCAGAGTGGTGAACAGTACTGATGAGCTGGTCGAAACAAATTCTTAGAACCCAGTCTATGAATATTACCATCACATCACATATTTTTAATGGATGCTTGATGTGTTTCACAGAGTTTCTGGCTTTGGAATTTAGTTGCCAATGTAATAGACTGATAATAAAGTCATAAAAGATTTAGTTCTCAGGTTACTTTACTGGTAAATTCCATTTTATTGTCATTCGTTGACATGAAAGAACACTAAAAGAAGATACATTTTCATTCTTCCTTCAGATACAAGAAATCAGACACAAATTGAAGTTTTTATAGTGCAGTTTTGCGCTTTAAGGTGTCCTACTCCACAGCTTATCAAAATAATCCATTTGCTGTAATAATAAGCAATCATTATTTACATAAAATCATACTTTTCTGCCTTCGCAGACAAAAAGACAGGAAACCTCCACAGCCTCCTTTTTATTGTTGTGTACTATATTTTAAAGTGGTCCATTACTAAAATCAGAAGCTACTTTTCTGTAGCTAAATATGTTGTCTTGACAATATTTGTCTATATAGTATGTTGATACAGGATGAGGTAAATGCTTTCTTAGACTGTGACTTCTTCAGTTTCAATATCATAGCAGGATAAAATCCCTTCAATGTAGTGCTGCAACTTAAAGAATCTATAAAGGTAGATTGTGCTCAAGAACTGCTTTTTTAGCAGATAATTTTTCAGCCTTGATTTTAATTTACATTGTTGGTTTCTTTTCTTTTTTTTTTTTAACATATTTCCAATGGTTGCATAATACCCTTATTTTACAATCATGCAATTTGCACACTTAACACATTTTTTCTAACGTAATTCTCTGAACTAATTAAAAAGCTTTGATCAATCTTAAGCAGTAGTTAGTTCTGGGATGAGTAAACAGCACTGAATAACTTTCTTTTGTCTCTTGTCTCTTGATTGTATTGCAAAAAATCTGTTGCTCCAAGAATTGTCACCTTTTTAGTCTACTTGTCCTATGACTTAAATCCAAAATATGAACATTTTCTTCTCTGTTTAATTAAATTTGATGTTCTGACATAAGACAACTCCTAAGGTTAAAAACTAATTAGTTACTGTATTAAATATTCTACAAGTAGTTAAATAATGTGAAAGACTATTACTAGGTTTCACAGTATGTCTAGAAAAATGCTAGTCACTTTATGAAAAATCTAATAATTTAAATACTCCATTTAGTGACAAAATTAAGTATAAAATGTCATATTGCATAACAGAATGTCAGTTTCTAAAGGCTATTAAAGCTTTTGTAAGCCTACAAATTGAGTGATTTCAACTGGCCATTTAATGAAATTATTATTTTCACTGTGTGACAATAATGCATACAATTACAAGTTTAAGGTCCTATGAAAACTTTTTTTTTTTCTTTTACTAAAAATATCTCCAAATATTACCATACAAGCACAAACCTAAGAAAAATAACCAAACCAAACCAAAACCTAAAAAACCCGCTACAGATATTGCTATTCTAAATAAAAATTAAGCAATCCCCCACAGGTACTGTATAAGCATATCAGAATCCTCTAAGTACTTCCTCCCTAGGAGTCTCAAATTTCTGTCTGTCAAAACCTATGAGTTTTGCCTTCATTATAAACCAACTTAGCCTGTGATCTCACACGGCATAGAGCAGGTTATCTTGGATGTTAGTCAAGACAGCTTTTCATCTATGCATTAAGAGTGCAGAAATAATCATCCCTGAGGGATGGAAACAAAGGAGACTTAACCAAGACAGTATGCATGCGTTTGACTATGTGACGTTTCACTCAATTCAATCTGACAAGAAAAATATTTAAGAACTGAAGACTCTTTTTCTACAGAAAAACAATCTTAATATAGAAATGAATAACAGAAAATTTCTTATAAAATTGTGTTCTCATCAATTTATTATGCTAGCATAGCACTTGCTTCATTGCAAGGCTGGGGCAAAACCGAATCACACACAAAATTTGGGTTAGCATGTGGCTCTTGCACTGCGTTCGCATTGAGAATAGAAGCAGAGCTAAATAATGAACTCATGATTGCTGGATTTTTTTGCATCACTTAAGAAGTTATAAGATAAAGCAATAAAAGAAGAAGCACAAGGAGAGATTGGTCTAGATGATCTTGAGAGGCCTTTTTCAACCCTAATCACATGAAATCCTTGTCTAAATTTTAAGTTATATCCCGAAATAACATAAGGGCCTCAAAAGATATAATATACATTATCTCTCTTCTCATAATTTCTAATTCTAGCAATTGTAAAAGTATGACAAGTCACAGTCCTAATAACATATGGATAAAACTAATTTAGGTCACAATGCAAGTGCCAGAGTGAAGTGCCTGTAATACATAAAAGTGATAAATAACAGTATAACTCATCTTATGGGTAGAGAAGGGTCTGGTTAGTGTTCCAGGCCATTTCATCACACAGCAAGAGCTGTACTTGGGTATAAATTCACTTTGAAGAAACACAGATGGAAATTAGACCGCATACTGAAATGAATGTTAGGGAGAATTTTAACATGTCTAAAAAAGACAAAATAAAAAAAGAACAAAAAAACCCACACAATTTTTATAATGGATATTTATATATTTACGCATTATTGCCTTGCTTTACAATGGAATAGGCAATTAACCTATAGATCCCTTATAGTCATAAGGTCTCCTTATGTTTAGAGGCAATGGAATACTTTAAAATTGCTCCTGGAAGCCAGCGGAACAATAATTTAAATTGTTTTATATTTTAAAACATTATTTTATGCCTATAGAGGAATTTTTACTTGTAAATGCACTTGCACTGGGATCCCTAAAGAGCATGACATTTATTTTGAACATTTCAGGAAGAAAATAGCCTGAAATTTTGCACTTTTGTTCCTAATGCCAGGCAGCAATAAACAGTTTGTTCTAAAAGTACTGCAGAGTACTTCTGCTTCTCACTTTGCTATTTCTTTTGCTGTCTTCCTTTCCAAGACATCTTCTTCCAACCCATAGTCTGAAGAGTAAATCAGATCTTCACTGTGATCTCATTTCTACTTAGAACAGCAGAAATGGGCTTTCTACAGTAGATCCAATTGATTTTCCAAGTAAAAAATGGTCTAGAAAACAGTTTTTTAGCTATAAGGTCTGGAAGTGACAGCTTTAATAGCTCTATTAAAGTTTTCATGTAGAGCCAGCTGCTTCTTTAAAGAAAAGTATTGCCATCTTGAATTTTAAAACTTATGTATTACCATATTGGGTTACCCATTCTAAGCATCTCTGCTTAATATTTTCTTATACAAAAATGCACACCACTCCAATTTCATACATAGTATACTGTACCCTGACTTAGAAAGTTCCTGCAGACAGTTCTAAGGATGATTATTCAAAAATTTGCCAAAAGTCAAATTGAGTTTCGGTAAGGAAAGCAAACTGTATGAAGCTACATGCAATATTTGGGGGAATTAGGGGGTACCTTTTTGCCTTTTTTTCCTCAAAAAAACCCCAACAAACAACTAAAATAGTATTTTAAAAATTATATTTTTTGTAAGCTTGTATACAAATAAGAGAAGAAATCCAAGCATCATGGAAGATAGTCTCTGGAATAAGACATTATCTAATTAAGCAGAAAATTGTGAAATTAAAATTCAGCATTGATTAGGGACAGCAACAGATTTTCTAAGTGGAAATTTATACTAATTCATGATATCTCTATTGTTTCATTATATCTATTCCCATTTGAAAATCAGTCCCCATTTTCCTATAAATCTCAGCAATTATAAACTCTCCACTATATGTATTGATAGAATTTCATGAAAAATTACTGCCAAAAGATTTTTCTTGTTTCACTTGTCCAGACTGGATTGGTTTATAAGGTTTAAAAAGGAAAGGAAAATTCAATTTTTAAAAATTATTATCTCACTCTTCCAAATTATCTCTATAAGTTCTCTCTATAATCAGGCTTTAAAAAATTTTTATTCAACTGCCACTAGAAAGTGTTACCTTCCAAAGCTTTTTTCCTTCTCAAGTATGATTTGATTATGCTAATAAAAGTATGCAAACATTCTGATTTTATATATATATACACACACACATAAGCCTCTCATACTACCAGATACAGCAATTAATTGAATAACATATACTTATCAGTATGTATATTACATTTATGAAATTAAAGTGATAGCTGTATAATCACAGTGCATTTACTTAGTTTTTAAAATAAACATTTTATGATTAAATAAATTAGTACCCATTATTGAAGTGTGCAAGTTAAACATTTGCTAAGAAATTAGCAGACAATTATGTATTATAAAATGCTATATGACTAAGAAGACGTTTTACTTAAGCATCATTAAACCCCAAATCAAATAATAAATACAGAAAGAAAAGATCAGAGGAAATAAGATTAAATGTTTTAATTTTATACATTTGTCTAACTTGTTTTATACTAGTGTTCCTCCTGATCATGAAATCCAGGCCTTTCTTTATGACTCAAAATTCATAAGAAATCACTGCAAATAAGGAAATCATAAAATTGACTATCCATATGTTTGTAGCTGAAACTCAGAATTGTATTTTGCAAAATTATGATGTTTATAAACCTAGCTTCAGTCCATAATGGAATGAAAACCCTTTACAAAAAACCAAAAATAGATAAATGGTAAAATTATTCATTAAAGCATTTTGATTTACATATAATTTTTATACATCAAAAAATGGTTTATACAACTAATTTCAAAAATAAGGATTGACTTCAAGTTTCAGCCTTATAGTCAATCTCCCATTGGGTGAGCAGAAAAGCTCATAATTTTCTATGTCCTTAATGGAGGTGATCATTATATAACAATCTTACTCCTGCACATTTATTTGAAGTCCATATCCTTACAGCTTATTCTAACATTCAGTGTTCTGAAAAAATGAATCATCAGATTACTGAAAAACCTTTGTGGAAATGGCTTCCACAACATAGAGATCTGTGGTGATTTAGACTGGCTTTTTTAAAGAGAAAAGAGTGTTTCTACAGTCTTCAGGGGATTACATACCCTAGAGATTTTTTTTTTTTTATTCTCCTAGGGACTTTTAAAGGATTTGGTGATTCTTTCAGAAAAAAACCCAACTACTTCTGTCCTTCACTTTATGTACTCCTCTTACTCTGGATGGAAGTTGTTTATGTCCTATTCTCAGCAACTATACACAGTGGTCTTCTCTTATCAGGCCTCAACTCTTGTACTTGGAGCTCTTTTACTTGGAGCTACTTGGTATGTTCAGGACATTGCAACTTGGCTTATAAAGAGCTAGCAGTATCTCAAATTCATGGTCCGTAGTCAGAAGAAGCTATTCAGGGGATTTTACAGGTATTTCTAGCTTCCTAAAGTAAGTCCGAGTCCAAATAACACATGTTAAATATAATTTTCTTTACTTTTTTTTTTTTTTAGTTCTCTCCACTATTTAGGTGAAAAAAAGGGATTAATGAGAATTCAACAAAAAGCTTCTTGATTTTGCACAAAGTAATATCTTAGGAAGCAGTAAGATTTTTTTTCTTCAGGCACTACTCAAGGTATTTCTTCTAAAAACTTTTAAGCATCCTCTCAATAATACCTCCGGAAAAATAAACACAAAGTCTCTCTCTACAGCAAGGAGAACTTGTTGCATTGCCTATTGCAAGGCTATTGAAAATAGTTCTGGACCTGAAACTGCAGAGAAAAAAAATAAATTGTTCCCTATATTTTTTTTTTCTTCCCTCAATACCTATTTCTTCTTTTCTATCTTGGGTTTCCCTAGAATCCACGGGAATGAATGGAACAACCCAGGGACACCTTTTCAGAAAAGCAGAACTACTTCCAGCCGTATGAAATGGGGGCAGGGAATGCTCAATCACCTAAAGTCATTTACCTAAAAGAAGAATGCGACTGGTACCAATCCCAAAGGACATTCAACTCCTTAGTGGAACAGCATAATCAAGAGACCAAACACTCCTGGATACACTTTAATCGGCCTATTATTTAGAGATTGAAAACCTACCTTTTCAACTTTACTGCAAATAAGGTAAGAAGAATGATGAAAATCAGTTCTCTCACACTTTTGGTGAGTATTCATTGATCTTCAAATGGTCTTTTTTTGATTTTTTTGGGTACCTAATCCTTTGCTTTGGGAAAGCAGATTTTCTTTTCCATGTTCCATTTTTCCATGTTTCTCAAAAGCAGTTAAAATTTCCAAAATAGAAGGAAAGCATTTTGGGTATATTTAAAGCTGGCTTACTTCAGTTCTGAAAGAATTTCAGGTATTTTTTAAAAAAGAAAAAACAGTTTGACTTTACTCTGGATACCTGCTTTTATAAGAGTTTAATTTAGTTTTCCTGGTTTAGTTGTTGTTATTTCCCAATGAGTATTTTAAAATCTAGTTAATTTACGAGTTAATTTATCTTCTTAGCAAATTCTGAGATGGCAAACTATTCATTCATTTGTATCAGTGGCAGAAATTCAAACCCTGTGTCAGCAGATTTGAAATAGCTCAGTTGTGAGAAAGGACTAA